>CAUYLG010061887.1:0-126504 GCA_963573385.1 Cacajao melanocephalus
CCCAGGCTGGAGTGCAGTAGCGCGATCTCGGCTAACTGCAACCTACACTTCCCAGGTTTAAGCAGTTCTCTGCCTCAGTCTCTCGAGTAGCTGGGATTATAGGCCACCATGCCCAGCTAATTTTTGTATTTTTAGTAGAGATGGGCTTTCACCATCTTGGCCAGGCTGGTCTTGAACTCTTGATCTCGTGATCCAACCGTCTCGGCCTCCTTAAGCGCTGGGATTACAGGTGTGAGCCACTGCGCCCAGCTTTCCCTTAATTTTCATGACCTTGACATTTTACAGGTTACAGGCCAGTTATATGGTGAAATACAGCTCACTTTGGGTCTGTCTCATTTCCTTTTCCACAATTAGTGTAGGTTGCATTCTGCAGGAATATCATGGAAATGATGCTGTGTTGGCTTGGTTCCGCCTATCAGGTGGTACACGATTTTGGTTTGTCCCACTGACTAAAGCAATGTTTGCCGGGCATCTCTACTGTAAAATTTATCTCTATGGATTCATGGTCTTCTGTTTTATTCAGTGGATTGTAATCCATTGTAATCACTATTTATTTTGATGCTCAAAATGTCCCTGATCTGGCCAGTAGATGCCCCTTTCAGTGGGAATCTTTCGGGCATGTGCCTATCATTCTTGGAGCACTTTCTTGCTTTCTGATACAGTATGTTCCAGGCTCATCTCGCAGTCTACCTGCCTCAGTTCTGGAATCAGACATTTCTCCAAGAAGCCCTGGGTCCTTTTCATGGACAGTATTATTTTACTCATTTATTTTTTGAGACGGAGGCTCTGTTGCACAGGCTGGAGTGCAATGGCACAATCTCAGCTTACTGCAACCTCCACCTCCCAGGTTCGAGTGATTCTCCTGCCTCAGCCTCCCAAGTAGCTGGGATTACAGGCACATGCCACCATGCCCAGCTCATTTTTTTTTTTTTAAGTAGAGACAAGGTTTCACCATGTTAGCCGGGCTAGTCTCGAACTCCTGACCTCAAGTGATCCACCCACCTTGGCCTCCCAAAGTGCTGGGATTACAGGCATGAGCCACCACACCCAGCTGAAAATACTACTTTAAAATAAAGATCTGAATGCCAGGGGTACTCACTGCTATTGGGGTATCACTGTTACCAAGTCCTCTGGGAAGAGCTGGAGAATTTCTGTGTGTGTGTGACTGTGTGTATACCAGCAAATCCACAGTACTTCTATATTTATTTCTATATTAATTATGTATATTGAAAACCAGGAGTTCACATCATCTCCAATTCCAATCTGGCATTGAAGGGTTCATTCCGTTTGTGTTGGTTGGGGTTGTTCCCTCTTTCTGAATATGTAACTCTCTTCTTTGCCCTCACCTATTGTCTTAAGGACTGAATGGGTTCAGTAAGGGAAAAAGATAAGGAACTACATTGTAATTTTTTTTTTTTTTTTTTTTTTTTTTTTTTTTGCGACTGAGTCTGTCTCTGTTGCCCAGGCTGGAGTGCAGTGGCATGATCTCAGCTCACTGCAACCTTCGCCTCCCAGGTTTAAGCGATTCTCCTGCCTCAGCCTCCTGAGTAGCTGGGATTACAGGTGCATGCCAACACGCCTGGCTAATTTTTTTGTATTTTTAGTAGAGACAGGGTTTTGCCATGTTGGCCAGGCTGATCTCAAACTCCTGATCTCAGGTGATCAGCCTGCCTCAGCCTCCCAAAGTGCTCGGATTACGGTGTGAGCCACAATGTCAGGCCCTACATTGTAATTTTGATGGTTGTTGCCAAATTGCTCTCCATAGACAATGTACCAATTTACACTCCTACTAGATACTTTTTCTTTTTCAGACAAAGTCTTGCTCTGTCACCATGCTGGAGTGCAGTGGCACGATCTCAGCTCACTGCAACCTCTGCCTCCAAAGTTCAAGCGATTCTCCTGCCTCAGCCTCCCAAGTAGCTGGGACTACAGCCGCGTGGCACCATGCCCAGGTAATTTTTTTGTATTTTTAGTAGAGATAGGTTTTCACCATGTTGTTAAGATAGTCTCGATCTCCTGACCTCATGATCTGCCCACCTAGGCCTCCCAAATTGCTGGGATTATAGGCACGAGCCACCTCGCCAGGCCTCCTACTGGATACTTTTAAGCCTTTTCTTTTCCCAACCTGAGGTGAAAAAATATTATTTCTGATGTTTTAATATGTATTACTCTTATTATAAAATAGCTTTATTTATTTTGAATGTTTCTAATAAAAAACAGAAAAACTTGACAAGGAGAGAATGCTGTCATTGCGTGTAACTTCTGTCTCTCATTTTCTGCCCTATGGAAAACAATAAAAAGGGTCAAAACACTTCTGCATTGGAATAGTTGCCTGGCTGTTGCTGGCAGGAACTTATGAGTGGGCGTCCTTCTGTTGTCTGCCTGGAAGAACAAGTGCATTGGTGCTGTCCTGGATCCTTGAACAGCTCATGCGATTTCTCAAAATGCCTCTTGCAGTCAGGGGGCAGGAGCTGGCTCGTGGTGACCAAAGAGTCAGCTATGCTCAGTGCTCTGTTATTGTGGGGCATAGACTCCAGGACAAGAAGACTCTGGACACTTTGTATGAGTGTCCTGGAATTTCCTTCTTGTGATTAAAATAATTAAAATTTAGTCTAATTCAGAGAAGAAAGGCATGTCTAATTTGAGTAAACCTTAAGACAATTATGTCAGGTTAAAATTGCCCATATCTGAACTTTTTTCTTAACCTGCAAAAGTGGCAGTTTCATGTGGTTCATGTCTTAGATGTTGGTACATTTGGCGGGGCGCAGTGGCTCACACCCATAATCCCAGCACTTTGGAAGGCCAAGGTGGTCAGATCACTTGAGCTCAGGAGTCCAAAAGCAGCCTGGGCAACATGGTGAAATCCCGTCTCCACCAAAAAAAACAAAACAAAAAATTAGCCAGCTGTGGTGGTGGGTGCCTGCGGTCCTAGCTACTCGGGAGGCCTAGGCACGAGAATTGCTTGAACCTGGGAGGTGGACGTTGCAGTGAGCCAAGATCATACCACTGCACTCCAGTCTGGCAACACAGTGAGACTTTATCTTTTTTTTTTTTTTTAAGAGGTGGTACATTTGCTTCTGTGGGTGTCTAAAGCCTGAAAAGTCCTCTTCTTCCCATCCCACAGCCCCTCATTTACTTACTTCTCTACCAGTAATATTGAAACACAACAATTTAGACCCAATGCAAGTGGTACCTTTCCAGGGAATCTTTGCTCATACCGTAAAGAAATTAGTTCCTTTCTCATCACTCCCAGGCACTTTGTTGGTGTGTCATTACAGCTTTGTTTTTGTTTGTTTTGTTTTTGTGTGTGTTTGTTTCAATTCTAAGTTCTGCCTTAAGTTTTAGATAGCTGTTTAACCTCTGTCTTCGCATTAGTCTACAAACTCTTTGAGGGCAAAGAGTGAGTCTTGTTCATCACTATGCTCCCAAAACCTAACACTAGGCTTTGTGTAAGTCCTCTAAATAAATAAAATAAATAAATAAAAGTTTGTGGAATGAATTAGCAAACAAGTAAATGAATGAATGACTACAGCAGGAATGGGGAACGGCTGTCTCAGAGAGAGGCTATGGTACCAAAATTCCCTAAAAATCTCTGGAGCCAAGCTGCTCAAGGCCATTAAGAGGCCAACCCCAGAAGCCACAGCAGCCCCATGCTGGGGGCATTTGTGTTGAGCCACAGTCCTTCTGTCACACAACCCAGTCTCTTTAGACATTGAGTCCCATGGCATGCTTACTCTGCAACAGGCTGCCATTGCTGCAGGCAGGGCTACTTACTCTCCCAGAAAAGCTCTGCTATGGGGCAGTCCATGCTTGCCAAAACCTCTGCAGGAAGAACCATAGAATCATCTGCTCCCCCAGGTTCAGAACAGCATACACTGTCCAGACAGCCTGCTCAGGACATTCCTGGCTTGTGAAATTTCCTTTTCTGGGGGCACTGGAGCAGCACAGGAAATGCCAAGCAGCTGTTTGCCTCTTGGGTGTGGGATCAGATGGTCCCCAAACCCGGAATGCTCCTTCATCACCAGGCAGCTTGGAGGACGGACCTAGGCTCAACTTGGGAATGTGTCACGCATGTCTCACCCTAAGTTCACAGCAGATGAAATTCTCTTTCCAGTAGCAGAAAGAGAAAAGCCTGGCAAGTGCCCCCAGCTCTAGTCCCAAGGTGAAGCAGGAAGACCTGAGAATACAGAGCACTCTCCTCACCTTTCAAAAGCAAGGCCCAGGGAGGAGACAGGGGCTGCCTGGGTCTCCTGGCTTTGCCTTCTCTTTCCAGGGATCCAGAACCTATCCTGACTGCTGAGACAGTGCTGAGCACTTGGGACTGCATTTTTCTAAATGGCTTAGTGTCCTGGCTTTGGGCATTGCTGAGAAGGATTCTTGGGCAAGATAGTGAGATGTGAAGGGGTCAGGTGACCAAGAACCCAGGGAGAAAAGTTGGGGAGTAGAGGAGGTGAGCGAGTGAGCAGTGCGAGGTGAAGAGGCCAGGGGTGGCCCACCTGAATTCAAATCCCAGCCCAGCTGAAGATTCATGACCTATGTGGTCTTGAGCTGTACTTGAATCTCTCTGAGCCTTACTGTCCTCACCTGTAAAAAGGGTAATGACATCTGCCTTGCAAGACTGGCTGAGCTGATTAAAATAACATCTTTTGTTTGTTTGTTTTAGAGACAAGGTCTCACTCTGTTGCCCAGGCTGGACTGCAGTGAAGCAATCATAACTCACTGCAGCCTCAACCTCCTGGGCTCAAGCAGTCCTCCCACCTCAGCCTCCCGAGTACCTGGGACTATAGGTGCAAACCAGCTCACCCAGCTAATTTTTTAAAATTTTTGTAGAGATAGGCTCTTGCTCTGTTGCCCAGGCTGGTTTCAAACTCCTGGCCTCAAGTGATCCCTCCCAAAGTGCTGGGATTGCAGGCATGAGCCACTTCTCCTGGCCTAAAATAATATATTTAAAGCAACTTACCCAGTCCTGGGAACCTATTAGGTGCTCAGCAAACATCAAGGAAGGTTGGGGTGAGGGAAGCTGTGTGGCAGATGCCCTATGGCACTGACGCTCCCCTATGTGCTCCTCACCAACGTCCCTATTGGGGCACAGCTGCATTTGCTGCTGTCACCTCCCGTCTTGAAGATAGACCGTGAGACCCGCTCCATATGCAGCTTGGCTTCTGGGATCACTTGAGCAGGCAAGCTTGGGACACTGCCATTTCCTTCACCCTGGGCCGCTCAGAATCTCCCTGTGACCCCTTCTCATTCCAAGGCCTGTGGAGAAAGGAGTCTCTTTTCAGCTGGGCCTTGCCACTAGTGAGTGGGGGATTCAGCAGCAGCGCCTCTGGCCAGCCAGAGTCTTACTACCTTTGCCTCCGAGCTCCCTCCTCTCCTGCCACTTCCAGTGCAAAGGAAAGAAGACGCCTGTCACCCAGTGAGGAGGAAGCTGTTGATAAAGAAGGCAGCTCTCTTCCTTCCCGAGCCTTCTCTCCGTAGTCTAGGCTGCAGATGGGCCATAGCCTCAGGCTGAGATCAAGACAGGAAGGAAAAAGAAAGTGCTGCCCCAGGGCTTGAACTCTGGAAAGCATTCCCTATTCATAATGGGGCTCTTTTCCTGGCCTCCTGCCCAGGCCATGATCTGAAGGAAACAGGAAAGGAGTAAAGAGCTTCTCAGAACTTCCCCAGACACCAAAGCTGCCTCAGGAGGTGACAGGGTTTGGCTCTGTGTCCCCACCCAAATCTCACCTTGAATGGTAATAATCCCCACGTACCAAAGGCGGGACCAGGTAGAGTAATTGAATCATGGGGGCAGTTTCCCCCATGCTGTTCTCATAATAGTGAGTTCTCACAAGATGTGATGGTTTTTGTTTGTTTTGGGTTTTTTTTGAGACTGCCTCTTGCTCTATTGCTCAGGCTGGAGTGCAGTGGCACAATTTCAGCTCACTTCAACCTCTGCCTTCTGGGTTTAAGCAATTCTCATGCCTCAGGCTCCCGAGTAGCTGGGATTACAGACATGAGCCACCATGCCCAGCTAATTTTTGTATTTTTAGTAGAGACAGGGTTTCACCATATTGGCCAGGCTGGTCTCAAACTCTTGACCTCAGGTAGTCCACTACCTTGGCCTCCCAAAATGCTGGGATAACAGGCATGAGCCACTGTGCCCGGCCAATATGATGCTTTTATAAGGGGCTTCCTCCACTTGGCACTCATTCTCTCTTCTGCCATCCTGTGAAGAGGTGCCTTCCCCCATAATGGTAAGTTTCCTGAGGCTTCCCAGCCATGCAGAACTGTGAGTTAATTAAACCTCTTCTCTTTATAAATTACCAAGTCTCGGGTACTTCTTCATAGCAGCATGAGAATAGACTAATAAAGGAGTTCGTCCTCAGGTGTCGCTCTTCCTTCCAACCTTCCCAGGAGCAGCATTCAGGGCCAAGGGAGCCACAGTGAAGCATTGGTGACTCTGGCATACTCTGGCGCAGAGTTGTGGGCGCTCAGGATGCAGAGGGAAGTTGTGCTGGAGAAGAGGATGGGGCCGGGCTCCGAAGCCAAGCAGAAGAGAGTGGACTTGCTGAAGATGGTGGGACAGGGACACACACTGGACCTGGACTAGGGGCTTAGAATTTCAGCCCAGCTCTGCCACCAACTAGCCATGTGGTCTGATCAAATCAGAGTACAGCCATGCACATCAGTGCCCTCATCTGTAAAACTGGGCATTTGAAACAAATGACTGCTGAGGGTGTGTGGTTTATTTTCTTTCCTGCTCTAAACAATAAACCAAGACTCATGAAGAGTTTCTGAGAAAGAAAATGTTGTCATTCAAGCCAGGTCTTGGTAGAATTAGCCTGGAAATAGGGTGCTGGGTGTTGAATCAGCTGTGCACTGTGGTTTAAGCCAGTGGGGTTTTCTGTTCTTGCAACATAAAGAAGCCTGAATGCTGTGGGCAGTGTTCTTTGAGGCATATATTGAGACTGGGCTGTGAGACAATCATGTTTGAGTCCCAATTTCTATCATTTCAGAGCTGTGTGACTTTATAATAAAGCTTCACTACTTTAAGCCTGTTTCTTTACCTGCAAAGTCAGGGTTAATTAGAATGCCTGCCCCCCAATACAGCTGTCAGATCTGGAGTTACTGCAAGCCAAGAGCCTAGAAGGGCGCCTGGTACATACGGAAGCACTCAGTAGACGCTGGCTTGCATCAACATGAATCCCGGCACGTTGCCAGCTGTCTTTTGCTTCTGGCTTCTCTGAATGCATTCCCACCACTTCTCCCTGTGTTCCTGCCCTCCTCATTGCTCCTGCCCACTGAATTGCCGGCAATGCCTACTGTTGCCATAGTTTCCCCAGATAAATAGAATGCTTCCCTTGTTTTAACTGGGGCCTCCATTGCCTTCTTCCTGAAACCTTTGGTGTTTCGGGAGCCATCACCACAGTTCCTTCTCTCTTCCCGTCTGCTCCAAGACATCTGCCCTTTCCAGGAATATAATCCAAAGCCTTGCTTCTGTGGGCTCATTTCAAATGGCCTCCTTGCCACAATGAAGCTGTAGTGGCTTTCTGCCCAGTTTGAACCTCCCTTTGCTGTTGTCCCTCCCTTGCCCAAGCACCCCCATCCCACCATACTGAAGATTTGGTGGCCGAGAATTTTTTATTTATTTATATGTTATTTATGTATTTCAGACAGTGTCTCGCTCTGTCGCCCAGGCTGGAGTGCAACAGTGCAATCTCAGCTGGCTGCAACCTCTGTCTTCTGGGTTCAAGCGATCCTCCTGCCTCAGCCGCCCAAGTAGATGGTATTACAAGCATGCATCACCATGTCCAGCTAATTTTTATATTTTTAGTAGAGATGGACTTTTGCTATGTTAGCCAGGCTGGTCTCAAACTCCTTGCCTCAAGTGATCCAACCGCCTCAGCCTCCCAAAGTGCTGGGATTACAGGTGTGAGCCACCACTCCTGGCCAACTTCCTGTTTTTTAAATCCAAATCAACCTCAGCTAATTTTCCCAAGAAAATTTCTCAAGACAGTATCAAATGCTTTCTAAAACAGCCCAGTACAAAAAAAAATAATGTTTTTCCTTCATTAAGCAGAAAGGAAAACCTAGGGAAAACTGTTAGTAATAAGCAATTCCGTCTCAAGCTGCAGGGGTAACAGCTTCCTTATTCTCAGCAGCTTGCAGGTTTTATTATATATATAAACACACACATATGTGTGTGTGTACATATATGTATGTTATGTGTATTCTGAATTTGGAGTATTTTTGGCTCTTCATCTCAAACTTGGACTTCTTCACAATTTTCAAGATGACTTTGTTACAAAGAGCAAGTGAGCGTACTTAAAAAACCCAACTTCAGGAATAACAAAACAAAAATTAAAATAACACTATTTTCTTTCAATAGGCATATTTAAAAGAAAATAATTCCCAGTGCTGGTGAGGTTGTGGAGAAACGAGCACTCTGCTAATGAGAGTATAATTTGCAGGAAGTGTCTTGGTGGGTAATTTGAAACATATCAACAGCCATTAAAAAATGTGTACTTCTGGCCAGGCATGGTGGCTCATGCCTGTAATCCCAGCTACTCAGGAGGCTGAGGCAGGAAAATCACTTGAACCCAGCGGGGGCAGAATTTGCAGTGAGCCAAGATTGCACCACTGCACTCCAGCCTAGGCAACAGGGCAAGACTCTGTCTCAAAAAAAAAAAAAAGTGTACTTCTTTGACCCAGCAGTTTCATTTCCAGTAATTTATCCTAATAAGAATGCTATCAAAGTGTTGGTCTTAAAATTAAAGAGTTGTTAATAAAAAGTCAACAACCCAGAGGTCCAAATTACCAATATGATTAAAAAAAAAAAAAAACAACTATGCAGCCACTTAAAATGATGTAAATAAGCTGGGCACACTGGCTCACACCTGTAATCCCAGTACTTTGGGAGGCCAAGGCAGGAGGATTGGTTGAGGCCAGGTGTTCCAGACCAACTTGGGCAAAATAGTGAGACTCCATCTCTACAAAAAATTTAAAAATTGGCCAGGCATGGTGGCATATGCCTGCAGTCCCAGCTATACAGGAGGCTGAAGTGGGTGGATTCCTTGAGCCCAGGAGTTTGAAAATGCAATAAGCCATGATCATACCACTCCATTGCAGCCAGGGTGATCAAGCAAGACCTCGGTGCTTTATCAAGCAAGACCTGGGTGCCACATAGGGTGAAATGGAAGCATAAAGACCAAAGGAACTTCTCCAAGGTGCAGCCAGGGTTCACTTCAAACAGGTAGTTCCGCTGGGGTGAGCCCCTGCCCCATGCCATTCCTGCTCCATCAGACACGGCATGCGTCTCTCCAGGCCTTCTTCACTAGGCCCTCACATATGTTGCCACCTGCCCTCTGCCTTGCAGAGTCTGCTCTGACCAGTGACCTCCAGAGAAGTTCTAATTTCAAGGCAGGGAAATGGCACACTTTTCCTTGAGATAAACTCTTATCACTTTGAGATAAACTCCTCTTTTTTTGATCACCAGGGTGATAAAAAAAAATGTAGATGAATGATTTGATTTCAGTAGATTGTGTAAAGTTTTAAAAACACAAAATACTATTAAAAAGTGATCTTTTATGAGGAAAATGTATACAGACATACAAGAAATACTGAAAGTATTACAATACTGAAAGT
Source organism: Cacajao melanocephalus (assembly GCA_963573385.1). Classification (NCBI taxonomy): domain Eukaryota; kingdom Metazoa; phylum Chordata; class Mammalia; order Primates; family Pitheciidae; genus Cacajao; species Cacajao melanocephalus. The sequence goes on from CAUYLG010061887.1 coordinate 9,628, forward strand.
CTTACATTATCGGTAGGAGGTGGTATTAGGAGTGACTTTAATTTTCTTTCTAGATTATCTGAAATAGATATTACTTTTGTGTATTCACTGATTGACTGAGGCAGGGTCTCGCTCTGTCACTCAGGCTGGAGTGCAGTGGCATGATCATAGCTCACTGCAGCCTCAACCTCCCCAGCTCAAGCAAACCTGCCACCTTGGCCTCCTTAGTAGTTGGAACTATAGGCACCTGCCACCACACTTGGCTAATTTTTTAATTTTTGTAGAGATGGGGTCTTGCTATGTTGCCCAGGCTGGTCTTGAACTTCTGGGCTCAAGCATTCCTCCCTCTTCTGCCTCCCAAAGTGCTGGGACTGCTGGAATAAGCTATGGCACCAGGCCAAGATATTTTTAAGTGGTCTGAAGAAGACCAATTTGAGATTGTTGCCACTTTTGTTGTGTAGGGATCTGAGCCTTCCAAAGGGGGAGGTTGTGTTCTCCAGTATGGCAGGAAATTTCTTCTCTGTCCTCCCACAGTTCACACCAGAGGCAACCATTTCAAAAACAGTCCTTTTCCCCAGCAGCTCTGCAAGTTTCATAGGCTTTGTTAGCTTTGCCCCTCCTTGCCTGTCATCAAGAAAGAAGCCACAACCCTTGGTAGACCCCATGTCGACACGTCTCCCTTCCCGTCTCTCTCCTGCCTATATTAGGGCCCAGCATTCCTACCTGATGGGACATGTGTCTGCACCTGTTTTCCAGCGGCAGAGAAGACATCTATCACTGAAATAAGCAGTCTTTCCTTCCATTTTTTTTTTTTTTTTTTTGAGATAGAGTCTTGCTCTGTCACGCAGGCTGGAGTGCAATGGTGCAATCTCGGCTCAAGGCAACCTCTGCCTCGCAGGCTTGCGTTTCTCCTGCCACAGCCTCCTGAGCAGCTGAGATTATAGGCACCCGCAACCACACTCAGCTAATTTTTTGGTACTTTTAGCAGAGAGAGGGTTTCACCATGTTGGCCAGGCTGGTCTCAAACTCCTGACCTCAGGTGATCCACCCGCCCCAGCCTCTCAAAGTGCTGGGATTGCAGGTGTGAGCCACCGTGCCTGGCCTCCATTTTTTCTTTTGAAACAGCGTCTCACTTCGCCACCCAGGCTAGAGTGCAGTGGCGTGATCAGTCACTGCAGCCTCAACCTCCTGGGCTCCAGTGATTCTCCCACCTCAGCCTCCCAATCAGCTGGGGCTAAAGGTGCACACCACCATGTCCAGCTATTTTTTTTTTTCTCGGTAGAGGTGGGATCTATGTTGCCTAGGCTAGTCTCAAACTCCTGGTCTCAGGCAATCCTCCCTCCTTGGCCTCCTGAAGTGCTGGGGATTATAGGTGTGAGCCACTGAACCCGGCTCCTGTTTTTTTCTTATGAACAACCGTACTGTGTTGTGAACTTTCTTATGCTCTGCATAGCTTAAATTCCTCCTCCCCACCTACCATGATGGGTATGTTCCACTCCAAAGTGAAAAGTATGCCATTTCCCTGCCTTGAAATTAGAACTTCTCTGAAGGTCACTGGTCAGAGCGGACTCTGAAAGGCAGAGGGCAAGTGGCAACATATGTGAGGGCCTGGTGAAGAGGGCCTGGAGAGACACAGGCCGTGTCTGATGGGGCAGGGGCTCGCCCCAGCGGAACTACCTGTTTGAAGTGAATCCTGGCTGTACCTTGGACACGTTCCTTTGGTCTTTATGCCTCCATTTCACCCTATGTGGCATATGCACCCACCTAGTAGCATCGCTGTGTGGATTCCATGAGTTTATGCCCACAATGTACTCAGAGCTATGCCTGGCACACAGTAAGTGATTAGTAAGTATTGGCTATTGCTATATTACTTTTAAAAGTTGGTAAAGTGCTCGATTAATGGCAGGCTTCTTCCCATCACCTTCTCAACAGCCAGTGATATTTGTGCAGACTTTCTCAAAGACTGGTCTAGATCTGTCTTCTGGGCTCTAGATGTGATACCCAACTGCCTGGTGGACATCTCCATTTGGGATGTCACACACCTCCAACTCAGCATGTCCCAAACTGAGCCCATCATTCCCCTCTCCGAACTGTTGCTTCCATTTCCCCATCTCAGAATGGTGCTGCTATTCATCCAGCTGTTCAAATCAGAGTCTGGGTAATCGTAACACCCTTTTCTCACTCACATCCAGTCAGCCACCAAATCATGACTCTACTTTCTTAACAAATATCTCTTGAATCCACCAACCTCTCTCCATTGCTACTGCCATTACCCTAGTGGAAACCATCATCTATCTCTTAGGCAAGGCCAATTACTTTTTACATGGTCTCTGTATACAGTGTATTTCATCCTCCTAAATCCATTCTTCTTAAGCAGATAAAGAGCTTCCAAAGGAAAAAAAGCAGATATTACTAAGTCACCCTGTTACTTAAAGTTGTTAAGGTTCCTATTGCCCTTAGGATGAAATGCAAACTTCCTAACTTGGCTAGTGGAAGCCTCCTCAGTCTGGTCCCTGCCTAACTCCCCTGCCTCATTTGGAGCCACTCTTCCCTCAGCCCTCCTGGAGCAGCAGCACCACACCCTTCTGGCTGCTTAAACGGGATGTGTTTTCTGCTGCCTGTGCTCCTACACACAGGTAGTGTCCTGCCCCTTACTCACTGTACTGGCCCTTCCCCTCTCAGCTTAAGTTTCTTTTCATCCGAGAGGCATTTTTTGACTACCCCCATCACACCTTATACGCCCCCCATCATAACAATCACTGCATCTTTAGTCACTGCCTGCCCTGCCCCTTTGACATTCCATGCAGGCCCAAACCACAATGTCTCATTCACTGCTGCATCTCAGTTTAAGCACAGTAGTTGGCACACTGCGAGCACTTTAACAAGAAAGGAGGCAATATGCTTCCACCTATGTTTGTGGTCTTTCTTCCTTGTCCCATAGCCCACCTCCCCATCCCAGCTCCTCCACCTCTTGCCAGGCACCCCACCCTGCAGAGCTAGTGCCTCATCCCTTCATGACCTCCTGCCCACACATGCTCTCTTCAATCTAAGGTTTCTGCAAAAACTTTCAGGAAGGATCACACCTCCCACAATTGCCTTCGTAAGAATTTTTTTTTAATTATTTAGAAATGCAGTTATATACATAGAACAATTAAAATTAAATTAAACTTTGTACAAATATTAAAATACTATCTTCACACCCACTGCAATGTACAGGATACCAAAAAATATATATATATAAAATAAAATAAAGCAAACCCAACTGATTGAGTGACATCCTGCACAGAGTCGATTATGAATGTGTTGTTTTAAACCATTACATGAGTACCATTCTGCAAAGGATTCCATAGTGGTGTGATAACCTGAAGAAGCCAGGGCAGGGCGTGGGGACTGCCACATAGCCCATGTACATCTCTCCTCCTTCCTTGGCAATTGAGTGCTTTGCCCCTGTATCACCTTCTGCTAGCTCTGCTGCTTGGCAGAGGGGCTCAACCTTGGGGTTTTCATTCACAATTCTAATAGGGTTTCAACTGGAAATTAAGAGTCACTTCCCAACAAAGTGGGGCCTGCCACCTTTTCCTCTCTAGGGAAACAGCAACTACACCATTCAGACCAAACAGGCCAAGCAAAATATTCTCCAAGTCCCTCCTTGGGGCATCAGTAATGACTATTCCTATTCTGAGAGCGAGACCCAGCAGGCCCCACAAGAGAAGCTCCCAGCCTCGCTCACTGTCCTTGGCAAGCACATCTGCATTAAGCTGTGAAGCCCGCGTGCTGCTTCCCTGCTAGGCCTTTTTTTTTCTTTGGGGGTGAGGAGCAAGGATGCAGAAATGTTTGCAGCATATTTCATTCTCTATGCAAGGATGTTCCTTGGAAATGGAGGCAACATTGTTATGTGGGAAGCAACGGGTTTGAGAGCTCAGCTGAAACTGGGAGGGAAAGGGCTAAGGGCTATCTATTCTCATGCCACCAGCCATGAAGCAGGAAGAGTATACCTTTGTCTGAATTGCCAATTGGCTTCTCCACTGGACTTTAAAGCTGGGGGTAGGAGGAGGAGGGCAAGATGAATGGGAAAGAAAATATTAGTTTAAGATCTGTTTGCAAATGGAGTGCTTGTATTTATAGAATGTACATTGAAATGCCTTATAAAATCAAACAAACTTGTAAAGTGGCCAGGACTCAGTCCATTTCACAGTTCACACCCAGTGAAACGGGAACACAGCACATAAAATACAGAAATGGCCAAAGATAGAGCCTACCTGCTAAACTAAGGCATAGAAGGGACGGATATTTTAAGTGATTTTTCACCACATTCTGGCCCTTGGAAGTCATTAGAATGTGACTACAAGTCACTAGGATATTAAACCTGCATTGAGTCAGCTCAAGTGTGCAAAAAACAAACAAACAACAACAAAAAACAAAAAAACCCAAAAACTCTTTTAAATGTCCTTTGGTGCTGGCCATTCTCCTCCATCAGCCTCCTGCTAGAATGCCCTAGAGGTGAGCCCAGGAAAGCAGGGCTGTGGCTGGTTTCTTCCCACCTGCTCTGGGCTCCTCAAGCACCCTCTCTTCTAACAGCCTGCCACCTGCTGCTGCCCTTGTCTCTCAGCCAGGCCCCACCTCAAGGCAGCTGTGGAGTCCCTAATCCCTCAGTAGGGACAAAGCCCAGAAGCCCTAAAAACAGCAGCACATGGCTGATGGTTAAGAAATTGTTTTGGAGGAAAGAGAAATAACTGGGGGTAGAAGCTGTCATAGACTTCAGCAGCAAAGGGAGAATGAGCTCCTGCACTCACAGGCCCAGGAGCCTCTGGGAAGCGGGCCTCATCAAAGCCGGTGACAGGAGGGAAGGGAGGAGACGGGAGGGAAGCCAAGGCTCCCATTGTTCTGATTTCTTCCTTTCCTACTAGGTGGGCAAGCCTAGGCTTGCTCTCCTCAGTGTTGTTAGTGGAGGGCAAGGCAGAAAGAGGCTTCAGGAGAAGGAAGGCTTTTCATTTTACCAGGGATCAAGCTGGTCATCTATGCAGAAGAATAAACCCCAAACAAAAAGTGCAATCTGTTAGGGGGAAAAAACCCCAGAGTAATAAGATAGAAAAAGGTAAGATCTTCCATTTTAAAAACCATTCTAGAATAGAATTCAGGTTTTTAAACAGTGGAAAATAAAAGCTGAAGTCTCAGCAGTGAGACTTCGGATTACCACCCCTCCCCTATTTGTCCCTGCTTTCTTTTTTTGGAGGAAGACAAGGGTACCGCTGTGGGTATGGTAAGGCAACTGGGGCCATTAGGGACACCCCTCCAGGTGGGCCCATGCTAGTCTCATCTGCCTTCTAGTTCTAGCACCTTCTCCAGCCAGCTCCCTACCTAACTATGCTTTCCTGGACTCGGCAGAGCAGATGAGGGCTCCTGGGTAAGGGGGAAATGTGGGAGTGGCCAACAGGCACAGCAGGCACTGCTCTTACCCTGAGAGGAAGGAAGGAAGACTAAAAGTGGCAGCAAGAGGCCAGGGAATGACCGGGTGGTAAAGTGCGTGTGTAAGCGCAGAGGCAGGAGGCAAGAGGGTAACAGGCTGGGAGAAGACGACTCCCCTCATTTTCCAGGCCACCAATGCCTGGAGCCAACCCTATTAGGTAAGGTACTGAAAACATACTGGGATTTTTATTTTTACTATCCCCAAGCAGAGAGGCTTAGGGGAGGGGCAGACATGCAGGACAGGGTACGCTTCGAAGTTTCCCAGCCACATTGCTTCCAAACATTTTATAAAAAGCGAAAACAAACATTCCTTACTGCTGCATCTATCTTCTGACGATGACAGCAGCTGACAGAGCTTGTCCACCCCAGCCGAGTTAGCATTCAATACATGGCTACAGGAGAGCGCCCCTCATCAGCAGGCTCCACCCCCAGGGCCCTGTACTCCAGACTGCTCCACACCCCTCTGCCCACCTCAGGCCAGTAAGGTCGAGGTGCACATGGACTGTTTCTCAGCCCTTCCCCCAGGGGGCCAGGGAAGACAAGGAATTGCTTGTCAGCTGTGACATGCAAGGAGTGGCAGGGAAGGGCAGAAGTAGGAAAAGCAGCAGCACAGCAAGCAGCAGGCCACTTTCTGGGCACAGTTACTAAGGCACATGACCAGGGAGAGGCAGATCCTCAGGACCGGGCTGAAGTTGCCTGCAGTCACCCGGGGACTCAGTCTGTGCCTCTCAGCCTCCCCTCCATCACCACAAACCCAGAAAGGGGCAACCTGCCCAGACTGCCAGTGACCAGATGGGCACTCCATGGCATCTTAACAACTCTCCTGCCCCAGGCCCCTGTGGGCAGCAAGAAAGCCAGAGCTATGTGGGATAAAACCCAGGAGGCGGCATGCAACTTCTCCTTATACTCCAGGGAACCAGACAAAAGACAAGGCCAGGAAGGCCAATGCTGGAAGCAGGAAGTGAGAACTTGCGTATTAGGAAGACAATCATTATCAGCCACTTTCCTTCTCTCCCTTGGGATCTTCTGGATGGTTCTTGGAAACTGTCAACTTAATGGGGCCAGGAGCCTATGCCTCTGGGCCAGATGGCTGGGTCCTGGGCCAGCTTGGGCATGATTTTCCAAATCTATCCTTGGCCAAGGATATGTGCCACCAGTGTCAACCCAGGGCAAGCCCAGGAACCACACTCTCACCCCAATTAGAGCCACTTCTGCCACTCCTGACTCAAGAGCTCTCACACTTGGATATGCTCCTGCAAAGGTCAGCAGGGGCGGCCCTCAAAGGAAATAGGCCAGACTCAGGCCTGGCCCCCTGTGTGGCAGGGGGCAGCAGTGCAGCCACTAAGGCTTGTGGATAGCAACAAGCCTGCATGACAGGGTAACTGGACAGGGTGGGGGAAAGGCACAAGTAAACACAGCAGCACTCAGGCCTACAGGTGCTGATGGGGGCTGCTGCCAAAGAGCTGGCTGGAGGGGACCCAGAGGCTTAGGAAAAGGGAGGGTTCAATCCAGCACAAATATGTCTTGACAGATGGGATGGCTGGGCCAGGCAAAGAGCCAGCTCCTCCAGCTGTCCAACAGGCAGATGGCGAGAATCTTCCTTGAGTTTCCAGCAAGGTGGGCCTACAGGGCCCTCAGAGATACACAGATACACAGGTGGCAGCTCAGGTATCCAGGTAAGGTGGCTGGAGAGTACAGGGTGCTCAATCTCACAGGGAGAGGGAGGAAGGGCTGAGAGAACCTCACAGAGAGGAAAGGCTGGCCGCTGCCCTCATGCTTCTTTCAACAGTGGAATATCTGCGGGAAGACCAGAAGGAAAGCACACTGGTTACCTCGTGTGGGTCTCTGCAGTACTCTCAATGCCCCTGCAAATTAGGGGCTATCCCACCTAGCCCCTATTTAAAGAAAGTAAATGTCCCACTCTTTAGGAGTTTCTAGCTTATCTTTCCCACTGCCTATGTGAAAAACTTGGAATGTTCAGTCGCCATCCTCTCTGCCTTGGCTCTGTTGGTCCAGTCACTTCCCTTTCTCTCCTAATCCCACCCTATGAGGCTACAAAGCCCTGTTAAGTCCTACTGCCTCCTAAAGCCATCTGCCAGTTGTGACACTTTGGATAAATCACTTCCTGTTTTTGGTTTCAGCTTCTTCATATGCTAACAAGCAAGCTCTCACTTCCTAGGGTATTATAAGCCCCAAACAGCTCAGGCATGGCCTGCAAGGAACTCATTGACTTATGTGTCTTGTTTTCTGAACCCTTCATTTTGACAAAGATGCTACAATTCCTGGTTCTATTACTTCTTGAGTATAGGCTCCACCATCTTCCCAAATGGCTGATATTCCACAGAGGAAGACAGCATATTTCATATTTCTCTGTATCACCCCGGAAACCTAAAGATGGGCTGTCAAAATGCTTGCTCAATACACAAAACAAAGCTAGGTAGCATGGAAGAGGAGGACCCCACCTTGGCTCCTTGGAAGGATAAGGGCCATGATATACACTTAAACACATCTCACAATATGTGTCTGTGGAGTTACTGGCTTCCACATTCAAACCTGGGTCAACTATTTAATGGCTCCTATTTAATGGCCAACCAAGAAAAAGGAAGGCAAGCTGTTGATAACCAGGAAGCTCCATAAACTTGATGTGCCTTCAATAATTTCCAACTTCTTTGCTTCTGTGACCATGAATGGCCTCAGAATATCCAAACTATCAGAATTCACAGGCAACAGTGAAAAGTCTCATTATAGAAAGCCCAAAGCCCTACTCAGAACTCTGAGGGTGAAATTCTATTTTTGTAGCTCTACTCAGTACTCTGAGGGTGAAATTCTAATACCCCAGGTACTATCTTTTTTTGCCAAAAATATACTAATTATTAGAGAGGCTCACAGTCCTTCCTCACTCCCAGCAAGGACCCTAAGCAGCTAAAAATTCATGTTCAGCTCAGACCACTTACCATCTGTGTACTCCTCCGACGTGAGGGATAAAAGGCTTTGTATGTCACTGTTCTCTGAATCTGCGGCTTCTTTGTGGCGGTTCCCTGAGCCGGCCACCCAGGAAGAGGTGGTTGCCTGATGCACCATCACAGTCTCTGAGCCCCGAGAGCCCCAGGCTTCACATAGTCCAGACTGGCCTGGGGCCTCATCCTCTCCACCTGCAGAAGAGCAGGCCCCCTGGTCCTGCGGCTGTTGCTCCCTTGGCACACTCCTCCCACTGGGCCCAGACCCTTCTGATAGCACAATCTGTACTCTGGGGTCAGCGGGTGGCACACAGTGACCAGAACTGCCATAAACAGCCTCCTCGTATGATGGTAGTGCAACCTGGACTCCATCCACCATGATGGAGACCTGGTCCCCAGATACCCCCTGGTCACGCCTGGAGTAAAAGAGGAAAAGACAAAGGATGAACTAGAATAAATGCACAGATTAACAAGTATGATAATAATAATAATAGCAGCAGCCACCATTTTTGAGCACTTACTATGTGCCAGGCAAAGCACTAAGAACTTTAAACACTTTATCACACTGGATTCTCACCTGAGCCCTTTCAGGTAGGGATTCACCGAGAATACAAATGAGGCTCAGAGAAGTTAATTAACTTGCCCACAATCACAAAGCTGGTAAAGGATGGAGCTAGGATTTGAATCCAGTTCCATCACCCTCCAAAAATGGGGTAGACAGGCACCTGGCCCTCTGGTCCTGTGGAAAAACTAGGAGCCTAGAGACCTAGAAATAAAAGCATTCATTCAGCACAGCTAAGATAAGAAAGTGAGAGAATGATGGTGGCATATATCTGTGAATAAACTAAAAACCACTTCACTGTACACATTAAATAGGTAAATTGTATGGTATGTGTAATATATTTCAATAAAGCTGTTTAAAAAAAAAACAGGGAAGTACTGTGGTCTTAAAAGTGGGATACTGGACTAGAAGTCACAAGAATTTTGTTCTGACTCAGCCATACTGCTTTTTTTTTTTTTACTTTGTCAACTTTTAAAAAAATTAAAACACAAATACAGAAAAGAACACAAGAAAAATCTACGTACATCTAGCTGATTTACTCCAAAAGTAACACTGGTATAAAACCCCTACATAGGCCAAGAAAAAGAACACTGCCCAGACCCTAGACCCTTTGCACCTGTCCCAAAATCACTCCCACTGCCTTGCCACAAAAAGTAACCACTATCCAGACTTTCATGGAAATCATTTCTTTGCTTTTTATTTTAACAGCTCTACTACCTAAACATGAATCCTTCAACACTATGGTTTAGTTTTGCATATATATATTTTTTTTCTTTGAAAAACACCGTTTTATACACACACACACATGTATTTTTTTTTAAATAAAATATTGTTTTTCTTCTGAAACAGGGTCTTATTCTGTGGCCCAGGCTGGAGTGCAGTGGTGTGACCATGACCCACTGCAGCCTCAACATCCTGGGCTCAGGTGATCCTCCCACCTCAGCCTCCCAAGTAGCTGGGACTAAGGCATGTACAACCACAACTGGCCCAATTACTTTGTAGAGATGGAGTTTCACCATGTTGCCCAGGCTGGTCTTTAACTCCTGGGCTCAGGCAATCCTCCCACTCCCCCTCCCAAAGGATTAAAGGCGTGAGCCACCATGCCCAGACAGTTGTGCACATTTTTAACCTTTACCTGAATGGGATACATAGTAAATTTGTGAGAGTATATAGCTGTCTCTGGCTTCTCTTACTCAACATCATACATGTGAGACATATTCATGAGGATTCCTTTTTTGGGGATCACTTTTGTTATATACATAACCATGCCTTTTTTTCCCTGAACTACATTATCAGATCCCAGAAATTTAACATTGGTGTAATACAATAACATAAAATTTCCTAACTATCCAAAATATATCCACTTCAACTGCAGTCTTCTTTGTTTTCATCCAAGACCCAATTAAGTATCACACCATTTAATTATCCTGTCTCTTTTATCTCATTTAATCTGTTAAACAGTCCACTATAGTTTTTCTTTCATGACATTGGCTTTTTTGTTGTTATTTTTTTCAAGAGTCTAGGCCAGCTGTCTCAAAGAATGTCCCACAATCTGGACTTGTCTAATAGTTTCCTCAGGATTGGATTCAGGCCTGTTTTTTTTTTTTTGTTTGTTTTTGTTTTTTTTTTTTTTTTTGCCAAGAACACTATCTAGGTGATGCTGTGTTCTTTCAGCTCATCACATCAGGAAATATAAATGGTCTGCTGCTGGACCATATTATTGTTGCTAGATTGCTGTTAGTAGTTCTCAATTTCCTCACCTGTGTTTGGAAGTAAAATCTGTGCTACCTGATTCGAATAATGCATACTCTGTGAGGAGAGAAGCGGTAGAGGTTTTTGGAAGGACGGGAAAGTCTGATGGGAGCACTTTGGGAGGCTGAGGTAGGCAAGATTGCTTGAGACCAGGAGTTCAAGACTAGCCTGGGCAACATGGCAAAACTCATACCTAAAAAAAATACAAAAAAATTAGCTGAGCATGGTGGCACATGCCTGTGGTCGCAGCTACTAGGGAGGCTGAGGTGGGAGGATCACCTGAGCCCAGAGAAGTCGAGGCTGCAGTGGGCTGTAATCATGCTCCAGCCTGGGTAACATGAATGAGACCCTGTCTCAGAAAAAGAAAAAACAGAAAGCAGTGTGTACACTAGCATGTGCTTGACTTTTATTATTCAAAATGCTTTTTGGCTTAAAAAGTAATATATACACATAGTACAAAATTTAAATGGGGTCTACAATGAAAACCAAATCTCCCCTCTACTCAAATGAAGCAAAACTAGCCAGTTACTTTTAACAAACTTACAAGTTAACTATAAGGGGGAAAACTCCTTAATTTAGATGAGATGCAGAACTAATCAGTTTGACTTTAGATGAAAATAACTGATTATTTCAAGTAAGCAATCCCTTTCAAATCCTCTTCATCCTATTAATAGCCTTTAAAAATAACTGCTAGCCTCTTCCCAAAAACAAAATAAAAGGAAGAAAATCACACATAGTACACAGAGATTAAATCTAGCCTAGTCCTTGTCTATAAATCCAAACTTGGAACATTTTACTGAATGCAGTTTACTTTGGCCCTTTATGTTTGTGAGTTAAAACAGTGACTGATGAAGGACAGTAAAGATATGTAAAAAATGTTACACCTCAAGAGGGAATGAGGAACTGCCAGGAAGGACAAAGCAACTGCAGAAGCCACGATGGCCTGGAAGAAAAAGTCTATCATCAAGAATCCACTCAGGACCAGCACCATCAGCTCCGCCCTTCATGCTCCCCCGTCCCTAGACAACTTGTGGCTAAAGCACTATACTGGAAAAGGAAACTGATAAAGGCGGGCAAGAAAACCCACTTCCTCTGTTTCTCCTCAGTGTGGTGCAGTGGTTCTCAATCCTAGCTGCACAGAAAAATTCAGAAGCTTTTTATAAAAAGTGAACGCCAGGGTTCCATTCCAAACCAAATAAATTAGAATAGGAATGGAGGCTCAAGTGTTGATGTTTGTTTTTAACTCCCCCAGGTGCCTCTATATTGCAGTCAGGACTGGGAACCAGGAGAACAGGATAGTGGCTCACAAACTTAAGTGTTCATCGAATTACCTGGACAGCCTGTTAAACAGTATCACTGGGCCTCACCCCTAGAGGTCATTTGGTTAGTCCTAATAAGTTCCATGATGCCGATACTGCTGGAACCACGCTTTGAGAACCACTGGTGTACGGGAAATGACATGGTTTTGGAATTGAACAGATTTCAGTACTTTTTTTTTTTTTTTTAACGGGAATCTCACTCCGTTTCCCAGGCTGGAGCGCAGCAGTGCAATCTCAGCTCACTGCAACCTCCACCTCCTGGGTTCAAGCGATTCTCCTGCCTCAGTCTCTGAGTAGCTGGGACGACAAGCACCTGCCACCATGCCCAGCTAATTGTTTTGTATTTTTAGTAGAGACAGGGTTTTACCATGTTGGTGAGGCTGGTCTCAAACTCCTGACCTCAGGTGATCTGCCCACCTCGGCCTCCCAAAGTGCTAGGATTACAGATGTGAGCCACTGTGCCCCACCTCAGTTCTGAGCTCTGCTATCTAGAGGTATAACCCTGAGTGAATAACTTAACCTCTCTGAGCCTCAATTTCCTCATCTGCAGTGTTCCTATGAGGATTAAGATCATGTACACAAAGCAATAAGCACAATGGTAGGCACATCCAAGGTTTAACACATGGCAGGGCCCTCCCCACTCCCTGAGCACACACAGACCTACAGAGTTTGGCAGGCCACCGGCAACCCTCCATCAAAGACTGGCCCCCATAGTAATGCCTGCACCTGCCTGTCTCACAGCAGCACTGCCACTGGGCTTACCTGCTATGATGGAAAGACTTCAGCTTTGGCTGCAGAAGGACAAACAGCACCACGAGGAGGAGAATGAGCGCCACGGAGCTGGCAGTAGAAGCCACTATAGAAAGCGTGGGGACCCCAAGTGATGTGTGGGTGTCTTTGTCTACAAAAACAAGCCATCATCAGAAGGATTTTGTACCCAAATACACAAAACAGCTAATGGGCCCCACAGCTGATCTTGTCAAATGCCCCCTGAATGGTGCAATGTAGACATCCTGTGGTCAGGGTCATTTCAGGAATAACAGCTTAGAATGACCTATGTGTATACACAGTCCTCCTGCAAAAGGACCATTTCCCTACCCTGTTTCCTAAATTAAAAATTCCATTCACTTCCAATCTTTGAGGTCCATCTGACACATAAACTCATTTAACACTAGAGATTTTACCTTCATAAACCACTTGGATACCATCCTCAAAAGCAAGTTTATAAACATCGACCATTTAACTGGGTACATCATTCCACCATCTTAAGTTCTACCTATGTTCTCCCCAAGTGGCAGGATTAATTTATAGAAGCTGGGCTGTAATAAAACCTTATCCTAAGATCCACAGCTTTAGTTATAAATCTCAGGTTGGTTCCCACCCATTTCTGGGGTGTCATGGGTTAAACATGCTCTGGTCTTGAAGCCTGAGTGGGAAGCACAAAGATGGTCATATGACACACACTTTCCTGCAAGCAGCTGGATTTTCCTGTCACGCAAGACAGGAGGAAGCAGGAAGGTGAGAGGTCTTTTGTCCAGATAGACTGTAGCTTCATTCAAGGAAAAATGAAATGGAAGAGACACTAGAGAAGGTATTAGCATTATGCTCACCATGACAGCAGAATATGGTCAAGGGTCACCAACACTTGGCCAGGCAAACAAGAGATCTTAAACATCAAAGGAGCTTTACAGAGCAGGGCAGATGCCTCAGTGGCTCAGTGAAATGTCATAGGACATGCAACAGCAACCTCAAGCATCTTCCACAAAGACATGAAGTCCCAAGGAAGGGAGGCTGCAGAGCATCAAGTGGGGCTGGGCTGCACCACAGCAAAGGGTGCTCTGGAGGAAGCATGTACTGCGTCCTGTGAGTTAACAGAAAGCAGAACCCCAGCAGCATCCCTTTCTCATCTGCCAGACTGACCCTCGTTGAGACGGCAGCTAATCTCCATGGCTGGTTTCCACTCGCCATTCTTACACGTCAGGTATTTGTAATCGCCCTTCAACATGTAGCCTTCAGCACACAGGTATTCGATGACACTGCCCGCCGTCAGGGAGTCTCTGCAGGGCCGGGGGTGGCAGATGTAGCCACCATTCTCTGGCTCCGGTGGTAGGGGGCACACTGCAAAGACGGGGAGAGAGCAGGGGCACAGTGGTGAGGTATCCAGTAGGTGATGCAGCTCTGAAAACCTCCAGAGGAAACACACAAGCAGCAAAGAACCCTTTCCTTGGAGGAGCTGTTAACCAAACCCTGGAAATGCAGATTGCCACTGACAGAGGGAAAATATGCTGGCAACAGTGGAAATCTGGCTGGTTGCAATGTTTCCCCCTTCTTCCCCACCATGCCTTAAGATAATTCCATCCATAACTGAACAGCAGACTCTAAAGTCTTGAACCTATAGAGATCTAGATATAATACAGTTTTAATAAAGCCTGTATTATTTAATAAAGCCTGTAACACACACAATAAATCAGAGTGAAAGGAGGTAAAAGTTGGCCTGTTTCCACTACCATGTGCATCTTCCATTCTCTGACTATAGTAGTCAATGGCACCACCTGTCTCTATCCCATAATGAATCCCACATTTTCCACTGATACACAGACTGTCCTATCTTATTTGTCCTGAAAACTCTGTGAGACAGTCATCGTTACTGTCCTTTGAAGATGAAGACACTGAGGGTCACAAAAGTTAAGTGACTTTCAGCCAAGCTTACAGCAGGGTAAACAGCAGGCTTGGGATCACAGTTCAATCTTCTGTGCTCTTTCCACCAGCAGACACTGCTTCTATCCCATGAGCTGCATGGCCTTTAAAGGGTGTGGGTGTCAAGGTTACCACCCCTTTGCTCTCTTCAAACTGGTCAGTTAAGGAGATGGCAGGCAGTGCCTAGGTGTGGTAGGAGCTGATAAGTTGCAGTAATGGTAAGTCAGAGGATCTGGAAGGTCTGAGTGGCCGTGAGGAAGAAAAGGACAGCTTCTGATTCCACTATGGATAGACACTGCAGAACTGAAGCCCTCAGGGAGTGGACTGCTTGGGTATTACCAGCCAAAACAGTAAAAGTAGGGGCACAAAAGAATCACTGTTTGGAAGGCTGGGCTGGGGCAGAATGGCCAGGCACTCATGAATGTAGGAAAGATCGAAAGTTTTCCAAAGGAAATTCAATTTTTGCTGACTAATACCCTGCCCCCAACCTGAATATCACAAGGACATCTGTATGAGAATAAGAACGGTCGTTTTCTTTTTCTCATTTCCTCTAACAGGCCTACAGTGACTGGGAGTGCCTGACTGTCTAAGGCAAGGCACTTTCTCATCCACAAGATGGGCAGCCCTCACAGCCTCTCTCACCCATGCCACTTCTTTCCAATCTACAAATGGCTGTTAAGCAAGGTGACCGACAGCCAGGCTAGAGAGTGGATACCAAATGAAAAAGAGATGATGGCTCCCTACCCTCAAGTTGCTTATCACTTGAGATAAGGAAAAAAGGCACCCTTTTTTTCTTCTTTTTTCAGGTGATGTCACTAAAGAAAATATGCCATTTAAAAAAGCTATTAATGAAACAAAACTGGGGAGATGCCACAGGAATCTAGAGAAGTCTGGCAGCTTCTCTGAAACCGGGAGATAAGCCCCAATAAGTCCACCTCAGTCCCCTCTAAGGACCCAACTTGTCCCTATTCTCCTCGACCACCAGGGTCTCGAGCAAGAGGAAGACAGACACCTACACTCCTTCTGGTGCTCTTTAAACTTTGGCCAAGTAGTTCAGAGCGCTGGCCAGCCAGATTTCCAAAGAAACCTCCCTAAACTGCTTTAGGCTTTATACTTTCCCTCTTTTGTTCAGGGCAGCAGGCCTGCCACAGATCTCCCTGACTTACTCCCTGGCTCTCCTTGCACTGTGTCTAATTGATTCATTTCCTCAGTGTAATTAATGCTAAGCACCCCAGGGCAGCTCCTGAAAGCAGGCAGGACCCACACGTAAGTCCAATGTCCTGGGAAGGATAGTCACAGGGGAAGTGCTGCTCATTCTAAAGTCACTCCTGCTTTCCTGGGTATCTCCTTCCATAAAACCCACATCTCCACAGAATCTTTGAGTGGGACCCTGGAGGTCATCTAGCACTCATTTAAAAAAAAAGTGAGGCCTGCAAAGAAGTGAGTTGCAATTCAATTTAATTTCAATTCAACTAATACTTATTGATTCTGAATAGGGGGTCACTGTGCTAAGCTCTGTAAAAGGATAAAAATATAAGCAACTCAGGTCCTTGTTGCCAAATAGGGATACGACCATTAAGTGCACACAGATATTTAAAAAATCATTTTCTTTATGGCTCTGGTTTAAGGACATTTTCTCTACTCTGAGGTTATAAACATACTCTCCAGTGTTTTCTTATAATGTTTTAGGGATTAGGTTTTTGTTATTTAAAACACTTTTACCAAAAACAAAACAAAACAAACGAATGGGAAATATAAATGGTGTAAAATTTAAAAAGGGTGCACAGTGAAAAGCAAGCCTTTCTCCCGTCCCCTAGTCACTTGGTTCCTCTCTCCAGAGGCACTGCACCAGTTTCTACTGCATTCTTCCAAAGATACTCTATACACAGATTTATTCTAACACATGTCAAATAATGTGATTTGTGCCACAAGAGAGGAAGTTCAAACCAGGAATGAGGGAGCCTAGGAAAGGATCTCTGAGGAAGCAGCATTTCAGACCGGGCTTCACTTCATCAAGAAGGGAGGTGGCAGTTTGAAGTAAATGCACTGAAGTGGGAAAATTTAGGTTAAGCTCAGAAAACAGCAAGTAGCCCAGTTTGGCTGGGTTGAATAATTTTTTAAAAGTCCAAAAAAATAACATGAAGAGTGATGAAACCATCTTGTAGAGGACCTTGCTTGCAAAAGGAGATATTTATAATTATAGTCAAAGAAAAGGGGGAGCCACTGAAGGCTCTTGAGAAGGGTAGCATTATAAGAGAAGCAACTTTATAATTTGATATAAGATGGAGAGACCCCTTAGATGATGTCAATATTATAGCAATCCTAGTATTGATACAGGAGCTAGAAATAAATTATTCAGGCAGATAGTGCGGGTAAGAGAGTCCTTTTTAACAAAAGGGGTTAAAGGTTTCCGTTTTAAGGAAAAGCAGCCTCAAGATCATTTCTTTTCTAACAAAGACCAGGCTGAAAAAATCGAGCTACAGACATAGATAAGCAAGCTGGAAGCTTGCACAGGTGAATGCCAGCAGCTGTGCCAATAGAAAAGGGCTACCTGGCAGCCAGGTATGTTCAATGTGGAGGCTCCATCTTTCCTGTTTCTTGTCATCACGTGTACAGTAAGGACGAGGCAATATGATGCCCACCAGGTAGAGAACCCATCTGCACAATAAAAGATTCGGGTGGGATGGCCAGCTTCTTTTAAACTATGGCACACCTGTTCCAACCAATCTTTCGTCCCCTATGTAAATGAGACACTGCCTCAGGCTCATCTATAAAACCTTCATTTCACTGCAGAAGTGGCAACCATTTTCTCCAAGATTTCTCTCTGGGCAAAGAACTCTTCTATTTCTTTTGCCTATTAAACTTCCACTCTTAACCTCACTCTGGTGTGTCCACATCCTAATTTTCCTTGGCTGTGGGACAACGAACCTCAGGTATTACCCCAGACAACAACCCACTTCAGTATGGGAAAATAAACTCAGCACAAAAACTATTTTATGTGTATCTATGAAGGTCACAGAAAAGAAAATAAGCTGAAGTATGTCATAAGATGCTGCTCCAGATTCAAAGATGAAATAAGAAGGCCTAAAAAGAAAGGGTCAAAAAAAAAAGGCGAGTCATTTTAAGATACTAAGAACGTGTGAAAAGGCCTGGTAGAGTGGCTCACGCCTCGTAGAGTGGGCTCGTTGTGTGATCCCAGCGCTTTGGGAGGCCAAGGTGGGCGGATCACTTGAGGTTAGGAGTTCAAGACTAGCCTGGTCAACATGGGGAATCCCCATTTCTACTAAAAATACAAAAACTAGCCAGGTGTTGCAACACACACTTCTAAACCCAGTTAGTCAGGAGGCTGAGGCACAAGAATTGCTTGAACCATGAGGCGGAGGTTGCAGTGAGCTTAGACTGCACCACTGCACTCCAGCCTGGGCGACAGAGTGAGACTCTGTTTAAAAATAAAGAAAAAGAAAAAAAGAACACGTGAAAAAATATGATCCTCTTGACCAAGGGCAGAGTCCTGGCCAAGAGCAGGTGTTGAAGAGGACCCTCTCAGTGATGCCTGGGAAGAACACTAAGAAAAACCAAAACCCATATGGCAAATAAGCTGCCCAGTGGCTTCCAGAAGCTACAGTCCTAGGCAAGAAACTGTCTTGATCTGTGCACCAGGATCATTCTCTGACAATTCCAGCTTCACAGAAGGAAGCTCCGTACTTAACTCTGAGAAGACAACGAACTCAACTGATTTGGCAGTGCCACATAATTTTAAAAAGAAAGAGAACGCCAGACAATTTTACAGGGCGGAAAAAAATCAATGAACTATCTTTAGCTTCCTCTCTGCTTTCTGTTCTGTCCCACAGCCACTTAGGCTTTCAGTGACCACAGGGAGTGCACACAGTAGGAATTCAGTCAAAGTCCACCCTGCTAACAATGCAGATGAGATGCAAAAAGATCTAGTTGCTACTTCCCACCACCAGCCTCAGCCTGACACCCTCAACCCTCAACCGAAACCAACTGCTGAGGACCCTCATCAGCCCTTCTAAAGGTTTCCTGCTTTTGTTGGTTTGCAGGCCAGACTTTCAGGAGGCAAATTAAAACAAAACAAACTTACAACATTCCAAAACAAGCTCCAGGAAAGCACCCCCAGGGTCAAAGCATTCAGTTTAACAAACAGAACAAATTGAGGTCACAGCATTCAATTTAACAAACAGAACAAATACTTGAGCCCCTTCAAAACAAGGTGTGGAGGTAGGAAATACAAAGATCAGTGTGACATGCATGTAGCCTCAAAGGAATTAGGGTTGTGCAGGGGGAGGTTACATTTAAATTATCTATAGTGCATTTGTTCATTTGTTTGAGACAAAGTATCACCCTGTAGCCCAGGCTGGAGTGCAGTGGGGAATCTCCACTCACTGCAACCTCCACCTCATGGGTTCAAGCTATTCTCCTGCCTCAGCCTCCTGAGTAGCTGGGATTACAGGTGTGCACCACCATGCTCAGCTAACTTTTACATTTTTAGTAGAGATGGGGTTTCACCATGTTGGGCAGGCTGGTCTTGAACTCCTGACCTCAAGTGATCCACCTGCCTCAGCTTCCCAAAGTGCTGGGATTACATGACCAGTGCCATTACTTTCCCAGTCAACTTGCTTTCACTTTATGGACTCTCCCGGAATTCTTTCTTGCATGAGATCCAAGAATCTTCTCTTGGGGTCTGGATCTGGACCTCTTTCTAGTAACAGAACCATGTCCCCTGAAAAGCCTATAACCTAGAGAAGACAGACATGATCACAGCCAACTCTATGCTAAACCAGTGAAGCGTTAAATGTGACATAAACTGCTCAAATATGAGCTTTTCTAATAGGCTGGGGTGAAGAAGAAAAAGAGTGAAAACTGAGAGGAGGAAGGAATGGATGGAAATCACAAACCTAGCACAGAGCTGTCCAACAGAAACATCATATGGCCACAGATGTAATTTAAAGTGTTCTAGTAGCCAATTAGGAACATAAACAGAAACAAATGAAATTAATCATAATATTTTATTTAACCCAACATGAAAAAATACATGACTGATTACATCTCAACATGCAATCAACATAAAAATTTACTAATGAGATATTTTATATTCTTTTTCTCATAGTAGTCTGTACACTTGTATAAGAGGCATCTGAACGAGAGTGACTTCATCTGAATAGGAGCTGGGTAAAATGAGGCTGAGACCTACTGGGCTGCATTCCCAGGTCAGGCATTCCAAGCCACAGGATAATAGGAGGTCACAGACTCCACCGATAAAACAGGTTGCAGTAGAGAAGTTGATCAAAACCCACCAAAACCAAGATGGTGATGAAAGTGACCTCTAGTTGTCCTCACTGCTCATTATATGCTAATTATAATGCATTAGTATGCTAAAAGACACTCCCACCAGCATCATGACAGTTTACAAATGCCTTGGCAACATCAGTAAGTTACCCTATATAGTATGAAAAGGAGAGGAAACCTCAGTTCCAGGAATTCTCAGTTTTCCCAAAAACCTCATGAATACTCTATCCCTTGTTTAGCATATAATCAAGAAATAACTATACTCAGTCCAGCAGCCCATACCGCAGCTCTGTCTATACAGTAGCCATTCTTTTATTCCTTTACTTTCTTCATAAACTTGCTTTCACTTAACTCTGTGGCTTCGCTCTGAATTCCTTCTTGTGGGAGATCCAAGGACCCTCTCTTGGGGTCTGAATCAGGATCCCTTTCCGGTTACATTCATAGCACATCTCAACCCAGACTAACCACATTTCAAGTTCCCAGTCACCACGTGGGGCTACCTAGTAGTGGCTATTGTAGTGGACAGCAGAGTCTCAGTTAGGAGTCCTTGGCCAGGAGTCAGAGGATAGGTCTGGGGATCTGCAAACAGAGGGAAAGGTTCAGAACCACACCACAGGGCATGAAATGTGAGGCTGAAGATGTGGAAAGAAGAAGGCATTTAGCACTGAGGGTCTCAAAGTTGTTTAGAAAAGCACTATTTATGTGCTTGTTCTCAAAACTCTTTCTTATATATAAAGGTTATATTTCTACTTCTAGCCTTCAATAGTTTGTAGAAGCAAAGAGATCCACAGAAAAAGCAAGGTCAATACAGAGAATAAAGGTATTTAAATACATAGTTTTGTTTTGGATATGTAAGGAAAACAGTTATTATTGCAGATAGTTTATTACCTGTGCCAAGTACTCTTCTGAGTTCTCTCTCTACGTGAAGCAGGTACTGTATTTTCTCCACTTTATAGAATAGGACAGTAAGCCTTAGCTGAGCTGAGTGATCTGCCTCAAGCCACTCATCTGTAATTAGCAGGGTTGGATTCGCCAGGAACTTTGGCTTCTAAGCTGCAAGGTTGACCACTAAGTTAAGCCAGGCCTGCTGAGGGGGGCAGGGCATCAGGAAACCTGACAGGTTCTGCTCTGTGGCTCATTTCCCCATTTGATGTGCTCAGCCTACAGCTTCGGAGACATCCAGCTACTTTGTACAGCACATAAAAGAGTCATACCCTAGTGTGAACAGCCTTTTTCAAAGGGGAGCTGGTTCCCTCAAGAAAGCCTCCCAGGCAAGTTGGAATTAGAGCATTTCAGACAAATACAAAGAAAAAACAGGCAATCGCATCTGATATGGTCAAAAGGTTTCTTCTGAAGCCGCCTAATAATAACAGCTAATGTTCACTGACTATAGGCCAGGCACTGTCTGAGCACTTTACATGTGCAACTCATTTAAGCTTCACAAAAAACCTTCTAGAAACATACTACTGCATTACACAGATGAGCAAATTGAGCCAGGGGCTGAAATACTTGCTCAGTTTCGCCCAGCAGGTAGGTGGCACAGTTAGGATTTGAACCCCAAAAGGCTGTATTCCCACTTCACAGCAGTATCAGAGTGTCTTGGAGCCAGGCTTCTCTCACACCCATAATCTGACAAGGGAGCCACAGACAGGAGAGTCCAGTGACAAGGACAATCTGGGTACTGCCCGTAGACTCAGGGCATTAGTTTCAATACATGAAGGCACTGAACCAGATCGTCTCTGAGATCTCTTCTGACATTTGCAAATTTGTCTAAAGTTGGCGGGCCTCACTAGCTCTCCAAGGTTCCTTCACAAAAGTCCTGCAACCACTGTGGTTTTCGATAGAGCACAAGGTGTGAGGGGCTAGAGATCATCCTGTCCATGCAGAAACTCCTGTGTCGAGACAGATTGCTGCTGTGGACTTGTGGTGACAGCCAGAAAACAGGCAGGAGTCCCATTACTTAAGAGATAGCCAGAGCTGCTCTGGTCCATGGCTCTGCCCAGCTTTCTGCCTTCCTGACTCCCCACTCAAATAGTCAAGTCTAAAACAGGGTACAGTGAGAGGGAAGTGAGACGGTTTCTCATGCCATTTGCAACCTTCCTCTCCTAAGAGACTGATCTTCCCAGCAGTCAGACAGGAAGCCTATTGTCCAGCCAGGATCCCTTTTCTCATGAGAACTTCCCACTCACTGAGGGAGAGCCAGTAGCTCAAGCCTTTCTCAGGGTGTGGCACCAGAGCTGGGTGGGAGAACACAGGGAGAAACCACTCATGGCTCAGGCTACCTTCTGTTGTTCTTCTCAGGCCCCCATCACTATTTTCCTAAGATAGGCTCAGCCTAACCCCACCTCTGGAAGACCAGCAACTGACAGGGCGGACAGGCCTTGGAGCCTGTCCATCTTATTTTAGGCTTGGGCCCCTCACTTCCTCTACCTCATAGGAGAGGAAAAATGCCAACCAGTGGCCTCAGAGCCAACAAGCACTTCCTTTTATTGTCACCCGGAGTTTTCATGTTTGAGGAAGGACTCAATAAAAGAAAGTATTTTAATTTAACCTAAGCCACTAAAGTCCTTAGTTATTCAGTAAAAAGTGTTTCTCTCCTAGCCTGGAAACCTTGGCCTGAAAGGACATGCAGTCAGCTGGAACCCCACTCATCTTCAAGGTTCCAAGGCCACCTTCCCAGGCATGGACAGAGAGAAACCATGAGCAGCACAGGGTGGAGCTTACCAGCTTGGGTTGAGACTTAGACTGCCTGGGGTTGCACACTGCTCCAACAGTTTATCCACTGGGTGGGTAGTCCTGGGGAGATCTTCCTATTCCCCAGTTTCCTCATTTGTAACATGGGGATTCAAAAGGTTAATCACAACTATGCAGGTAAAGTACCTGGTAACTGGCTACACTAAGTGTTCTATAACAGCAGCTTTATTATTCCTCTGGGTTCCCGTTACATGGTCTTCACTCCTACCTGTAACCTATCACCATGTTGTAGTCTCTGCAGGTTTTCTCAGAGTTTGGTCCTTCCTCCATTTCCCCACTAACCACTAACCCACACACCTAACCCATAGGGCAGAGACTTGTTCTGCTCATTTTTTAATCCCTAGTACCTGACGAAGAATCCAGCAGATAGATACTTGGTAGAAAATCAATGTGACTTACAAAATTTTGTCCCCATTTCAAGACACTGTCTTTTTTTTAACTGCAATGAGCCACAATGGGTTTTGATTTGAGATGAGTTGGTAACAGACAACAGCAAAGAGAATCCCACTCCAGGGTACAATCTGTGTTCTTGAAATCGGTATCTAACTGTGAAAATACACTGCCTATCTAACAGGACCAGAGCCACTTGGGGTAAGAGCATGGTCTTAGGGGTCAGACAGATGAATCTGGGTTTGACCCAGGGGCCTGCTCTGCAGCCTTGTCAACTGCCATAACTCCTCAGAGTCTTAGTCCTTAGCAGCCAATATCCATCTCCGCAGGTTTTTTAGAGGACTAACAAAACTGCAAACTTGAAAGCGTCCTGTATCATGCCTGGCACATATCAGGCACTGAAAAATTTTCACGAAGCAAACTAAACCCTTATCTCTGATTTTTGGAATGGGCAAAGGCTTTGGTAAAAAGAAAACGGATTATTTCAGAAATGTCTGGATATTTGGAGAGGGGGCAGGTGAAAAACAGAGCAGGATAAGCACTTTAGGGGATGTTTGCTCTCTCCTTGTTCCAGCTCAGTAATAAGCCAGCTACTTTTTCACTTCCCCTTCTCAGCAGTACAGCCCAGGCTGCTCTTGGCTGACAAACGGCCTCCATATGGCCTGCTACCCTTTCACCTCCTCTTGTTCTTGCAGCTCAGGGACCCAGGGAAACAGGCTGCCAACTGAAGCTGGGCATTCCTGCCCCTCCCACTGTTACGACTGACACAAGGAGGGCCAGGCCAGAGGACCATTCTCCTTCATCCTGCTGCTCCAGGTGCCGGGCTAGGCCATTCAGTGCCCAAAGCCACTACCACCACGCTCAGTACAGTGACCTGTAAAGCAGAGCCCACAGCTGTCTCCTACCTCTACCCTCAGGATGGTGGGATGACAGTGGAGCTAGGGAGACAGGCTATTCCATGTGTATTACCAAGTGTTACTGTTTCCCTTGATGGTGGCAGTCAGGAGCTTAAGAAAATGCAGAGGATGCTTATTTTTCCCTCATCAGCAATTGTCACTTCTTGTTCTCATCTCCTTCACCCTATTACCTACCTAAGCTAAAGGATGTGCTTGCTCTCCGCTCTCAGAATTCCTCACCTCTCAAGAGGAGGTGGCTGGTCCTCTCAGGAAAGGCCCAGACAGCTGCTTAAGGCAGCTCAGAAGGAAAACTGATGAGCAGGTGATAACTAACTTAGGCATCTGGCTTATAGTTTAAAACAGGGTTGGACTCTTGGGTACAAAGGCCAAAATTGTGGTTTCATTTCCAATTCTACCATTTAATGGCAACTCCTAATGCCAAGTCCAGTGCCAGGCAATCACAGCAGGGCCTCAAGAAACACAGAATCAAATTTAAAACAAATTTAATGATCTCTGTTGCTGAAAGGATACAAGTAAGGAAGAGAATTAACGATTATCACCAGGCACCGCACTAGTACTTGAAAAGTGTTATCTTATTAAATTATGCCACCCTAGGAAGAAGGTGGTATAAAACTTGATTTGTTCAGAAAAAACTGAGGCTCTGAAAAATTTAGTAATGGTCTGAGGCCACCTACTAAGTACTGGAGTTTGGATTCAAACTCTGGCTTGCCCTTCTCTCTGTTATAAGGAAGCTTCTTGATTTTTTCTGATGCCACCAGAAAAAATTTACTGCAAGACCTACAAAATAAAACACAGGGGTGGCATACATATGGACAAAAGCTGCTATAATTCCTGTTTGGAGAAGAATGTGGCCTGGTGAGTTTAGTTGTGCCCAGAGGACTGAGTTCATATCTCAAGTGGGGCCACATTTTCCCAGAGAAGTGGAGGGAAAAGGCAAGACAGTTTCCCCTTCACTAATCTCAGTGTAGTACAAACAATGGAGCTATTTAAGGATCACAGACACCAAAGCTGCAAGTGGGAGACGATAACACAGGCATTTTCAGCTGAGAACACAAGACTTATAAGAGGGATATGTGAAAGGAAGGTTGTCACTAAATGCAGAATGGGGTTGTGACCTGGAATTAGAGGGCTACCTTTCTGCCACTGCCTGGAACACATAGGACCACTGGGATATCACTGCCAAAGCCTGAAATAAACAGCCTCTGCCACATAGCCCCTAACAGGGGGTCAGGCAGTGTGCTACTTCTCCCAAGCACTCAACAGGCCACTGCTACTCACAAAGGCCTAGACAACTGCAAATAAAGGAAGGAAACATTTCACTAAACTCTAGTTATAGATGGTAACAGAAATCCATTGAGGCAATGGCCCAAAATCAACAAACACCACAGATCTTTGAGAAACACTAACCAGCAGTTGAGGGGTGGAGGTCTAAATGAGCTTTTTGTTGTTGTTGTTTTGAGACAGTCTTGCTCTGTTGCCCAGGCTGGCATGCAGTGGCATGATCTCGTCTTGGATCACTGCAACCTCCCCCCCACCCAGGTTCAAGCAATTCTCATGCCTCAGCCTCTCGAGAAGCTGGGATTACAGGTGCATACCACCACGGCTGGCTAATTTTTTGTATTTTTAGTAAAGATAAGGTTTCACCATGTTGCCCAGGCTGGTCTCGAACTCCTGACCTCAGGTGATCCACTTGCCTCAGCCTCCCAAAGTGCTGGGATTACAGGCATGAGCCACTTCACCCAGCCCTAAATGATCTTTTCTGAAGAAAGAGATGTCACTGGGTCTAAGGCATGCCATGAAGTGAGCCCTGTACATTCTGGGGGGCAGGGTCCCACCATGAGACAGGGACTACAAATACAAAAGAGACAATAAAAGGTGTGTGGTTTTCTGGTGGTGGAGGAGGAGGCTGAACAAAGCCACAAGTCTCATCTCTATTGCCTCTGAACCAACAAGCCTAAGGAACTCTGTACTCGCCCTGCACAGGCAGGTGGAACAGAAGTTACCCAGTCCATTGACCTGGATATTCTTCCTCCTCCATCTTGTGGGGGATGAGATTCTCTGCTTTAAGCAATTTTAAACCACAAAATTTTAAACCACCTTCTCTCACATGGCCACCACAGGAAAAGCAGTTTGTCATACCTTCTTGGTTTCCTTTGCACTCCCCCAGAGGGGAGCTTTCACCAACTGCTTCCGGACAGTGAGGAGTCAAATCCCCCTAGGACTTCTCTTCTTCACTACTTTCAACTTTTGCATCTTGCTGAGCACACAGTACTCGTGGAAGATCCCTCTGCTCCTCTCACAAGCTTTCCCTGTGAATCTTTCCCACATTTTTCCCTTAGGAAGCTGCACTTAAGCCTTTTTAAGGATCTTTAAAAACAACAGGAATCCATTCAAGCCTGCTGCAAAGTCCAAAGAAGGGTGGATGCCTGGCCCTGAAGGTCTAGGACCTGCCTGTGATGTTAGCCTGTGTACATATTGGTCTGGCTCTAGTATAACAAAGCAATCTCAAAATACAGACTAGTGAAACTTGGTCCTGAACTAGGTAAAAGTCAGAAGTAGAGTCTCAACCATGGTTATTTATTAGGCTGAGGACCACGCCCCTGTCACCTGTCATGGCCTCTCTTGCTCTTTGGACCCTAGACTCTGCCAAGCCACTTTTGACTGACCAGTCTGAGATGCCTGGGGCAGCCTCACACACTCTGCGTGATGTTAGATAACTACGTCTAAATGACACATTGGTGTACAGAAAATACCTTTAATCTCTTGTCCTCTAGACAGCAGGTTTAATAATTTTCACCCAAAAGAAAGTAAAAAGCATGGGCATGGTGGCTCACACCTATAATCCCAGCACTTTCGGAAGCAGACGGATCACTCGAGGCCAGATCGAGACCAGCCTGGCCAACCAGGCTGGCCATATGGTACAGCTTTACCATACCAATTATGGTAAAACCTTGTCTCCAACAAAAATACAAAAATTAGCTAGGCTTAGCAGCATGTGCCTGTAATTCCAGCTACTCAGGAGGCTGAGGCACAAGAATCGCTTGAGTCCTGGAGACGGAGGCTTCAGTGACAGAGATTGCACCACTGCACTCCAGCCTGGGCAACAGAGCAAGACTCTGTCTCAGAAAATTAAATAAATAAATAAATAAATAGTATTTACAAGTGTTGATTCTCTCTGGGTTTCACTTTCCTAACAGAAATTCCTTCATTAATTTAACAAATTTCTATTAAGCACCAACCATGAGTCAGGCTGGTGCTAGAAATTCAAGAGCAAATAATACACATGGCTTGTCCTTGAGGAGACTTCAGTCTCTTTGGGAATACAGATAAAGGGCCCCAACCAGATTAAAATAATAGTAGTATCTACTGCTTCTCTTCCAGAATCCATGTAAGGATTACATTTACCCATTCATTCTTTTTTTCCTCTCTTCCTTCCCTCAGCTTAATTCTACCATTCTTTTTTTAACAAGTTTTTACTAAGTACCAAAAGCACTGTGGCAGGCAATGAAGGTAGGCAGGTGCAAAGATAAAAAGACATTGGTCCTATACTCTAGGAGCTTTCTAATAAATGACTATAATAGACATATGTTAGAAATCAATATGGGCTGCAGAAAGTTCTGAAGAAGGATTAATCCAATGGGGAAGAAACCAAAGAAGATGGTAAAGATGGTATCAGAGCTCCAACCTCAGGGGAAGTAGGCTCATAAGCACGGGATAAAGGATTGTGACAGGGATAAAGGAGAGTGAGAAGGACAGGCTGGGGGTAGATAAAGGCACATACAAAGGCAGAGAAGCAAGAAGAGGTAGTATGTGTATGGGGAAGTTAGCAAATGTTTCCAGGTTTAGCAGGAGATAACTGAAGATTTAGAAAATCAGGCTGGTACCAGAAGAGAGTCGGCCATGAATGCTAAGTTAAATGTGGAATCTTGGGTTTCTCTTCCATGAGATGAGATTTTAAGGCCACTTCTAGGCCTATAATGCAAAGCCAAAGCCATGTTATTCATAATAAAATGAGAGCCTGCTAAATAGTACTAATCCCACTGACGAAGCTACCCATATAAATCTGCCTGCATCCCCTGGAAACTATTTTCCAATGAGCTGGATGTGCTGACAGGGTGGAGTGGGAAAAGGGGAAGAAGAAGGAAAACTCATGCAAGCTTTCCAGTGCAGATTCATCATGCTTCTCAGGTTTGCCTAGGTGAGAGGGGGTGGGAAAGAACTAAGGGGACTGAGGCATACAAAAAAGGAATATAAAGACATTTTGTGGTCAGTTTCTTTCCCAGGGTTCTCTCAAATGGCAGCAGATGGCCTATCCCTGGAGGACTGGATCCCAGAAAGCAGCTGCTCCCAGGTCCTGGTTCTAACAGCTGGGGTCACAGGTCCTCTATGCACAAGCTGAATGCCAGAAATCAATGGGTCCCATTGTGCCTGCATGCATGAGCTGTCACGTCCAGGCTCATGCCCTATAACTGCCTGGAACAGAGGACTGGGAAAAATAACACCATATACTTTGAAAGACTGCATTTGCAAACTAATGGAAAGATAGAGTATTATACAATCTAATTTTATTTCAATTATCTTGAGTTTGCTAGGAAACTACTAAGATGCTAATTATTTGGGAGATAGAGGGTCAAGGGAGAGGTGGAAAAGAAACAGAAGTAGGGCAGATCATAATCAGAGGCTAATCAGTAAATGCGTCTAGTCCTCCTCTTCCTGCTCAATGCAGAGAAGAGTCTGGCCCTACCACAACAACGAAAAAGCAGGCTAGATGTTTCATGTATTAGAAAAGGGTATACAAATTCATAGAACAATGTGTGTGTACACAGAAGAGTATAACTGTATGATTACATAATTAAGCACATTATAAAGTATTTATATTGCTGAGACTAAAAGCCCTACTCAAAGGCATTCCACCAAAGTTGAAAAGGGTGGGGGGAGAGAAAAGAAAGCATCTAATTGCAATCTTCCACAAAGCCAGACATCCCCAGCTGGTGCCACAGCTGAATTCTCTTAATTAACATGTTGTAACGGCAAGTATGAAAGACAACTGTATGCTTATCAGCTCCATGTCATGGCCAGCCAGGCATGGGAGAAGCCCACAATATTGCTATAATTAGAGAGATTTTTCTCTTTTCTATTATAATAGTACCCTAGTGTGGAATGTTGGTTAGTTTCTCTTAAAAACTTTGTCATTTAAAGCATATACATAACAACTCTACCCACAGTTAGGGATTGAGACTAGAGAATATGAGAAAGTTCACAGTCTAAGAGCTGGTTTACTTTTTGATGGTTGTTTTTCTCTTAACTCCCCAAACCTGGGGTTTTACGTTATAGAAGGCTAGCAACGTTTGAGCAGGCCAGTCTTTTACATAAAAGCCCATCTGACAGCTAAAATCATAGGCTAGGCTGGGCGCAGTGGCTCACGCCTATAATCTTAGCACTTTGGGAGACCAAGGCGCAGGCAGATCACCTGAGGTCAGGAGTTCAAGACCAGCCTGGCCAACATGGCAAAACCCCATCTCTATTAAAAATACAAAAATTAGCCAGGTGTGGTGGCGGGTACCTGTAATCCCATCTACTTGGGAGGCTGAGGCAGGAGAATCGCTTGAACCCCCGGGAGGCAGAGGTTGCAATGAGCCAAGATCATGCTATTGCACTCCAACCTGGGTGACAAGAGCAAAATTCCATCAAAAAAAAAAAAATCAGCTGGGCGTGGTGGCAGGTGCCAGGAACTCTAGCTATGCGGGAGGCTGAGGCAGGAGAGAGAATCTCTTGAACTTGGGAGGTGGAGGTTGCAGTCAGCCAAGATTGCGCCACTGCACTCCAGCCTGAGCGACAGAGCACGGCTCTAACTCAAACTAAAACAAAATCACAGGCTAAATATATCTACACACAATAAAGATGGCAGAAATTAGCACATAAATGAGTACAATGTGTGGTGAAAAGCATTAATACATGAAGAGACTAGGTCAATGATATTGCTTGACTGTGTCCTCACCCAAATCTCATCTTGCAGCTCCCATAATTCCCACAAGTTACGGCAGGAACCGGGTGGGAGATACTGAATCATGGGCGTGGGTCCTTCCCCTGCTGTTCTCGTGATAGTGAATGGGTCTCTCAAGATCTGATAGCTTTAAAAAATGGGAGTTTCTCTATACAAGCTCTTTTTGCCTGCTGTTATCCATATAAGACGTGACTTGCTCTTCCTTGCTTTCCGTGGAAATGTAAGTCCAATTAAATCTCTTTCTTTTGTAAATTGCCCAGTCTCCGACATGTCTTTATCAGCAGCATGAAAACAGACTAATACAGTCAACATGCAATGTATACTCACAGCTCTGGAAGGGCCTTTTAACACTTACACAAAAGGTTTTGTTTTTGCATAACTCTTACACCAAAACCTGTTGCAGGTAGTCCCCCTACTTCCCTAGCAAGGACCCTCATTGTCAAACAATAGGTTTACATATTACAAGAAGGTCATCTCAGAAAGTCAAAAAAGATAATAAAATAGAGACAATCTTGCCTTTTAGAGACAATCTTGGACAACATAACTTGGACATTTTAGACATTATTCTTTGGCTGTGTGTGTCTTTTCCTCTTCACAACTGAGCAGGGCTGTTGACGCTAAAGATTTCTCACTTCTGGCACATTCCCTGAATTTTGAAATCTTTCAATTCTATCAACTTTAGAAGACCTACCCTTACAACTACCATTAGTAATTTCATTTTTCCATTTTCAACTTATCCTTACAAAACTGAGGTCCGATAATGCAAGTCAGCACTCCAGCACACGTGGCCGCACAGAGGGAGCTGGCAAGGCTGCTCAGAGTGTGCTGCTGACTGGCAGGCAGCCACAGCTCACGACTGCTCAAGAGGTTCTTTCTCAGCCACGGTACAAAAGGCCATATTCATTACAGAAAGGCAACTGGGGTGTTGATTTACCATTTATCAGAGTATAGGTTGTTCCTATGACAAATGTTTAAAAGCAGACTGTTTGGAGTTGCTTCAGAATCTCCCTACCTCTATCCTCTCACCTCCTACCACAGGTTTATCAAATTTTGATTTCTTGCCCCTTCACTCTCCTGGCCCCAAAGGCCCAGAATCACATTGGTGAACCCAGAGAAAATATATTCTTAGGTGGCCCCACATAAAAATGAGGAATGCATTCAGGCCCAAAAATCTCTGGTACTCAGCAACACACACACACACACCTGCATTTTACAAAGAGACCAGGACTGCATCCAGGGCCCCAA
Source organism: Cacajao melanocephalus (assembly GCA_963573385.1). NCBI lineage: Eukaryota > Metazoa > Chordata > Mammalia > Primates > Pitheciidae > Cacajao > Cacajao melanocephalus. The sequence goes on from CAUYLG010061887.1 coordinate 40,977, forward strand.
GGTTTGCACTGAATTGAGGGAAGTCAAGCTAGTCAGCACCTGCACGAGCCTGTTACTCAGAACGACAGCTCATTCTGGGTTTCCCCAAACTCTATGCCTTGTTGATGGAAAAGACTTGTCAAACGTGCAATTAGGGCCCGAAGAATCTTTCAGATGCCTCCAGCCAGACCCTGAAGTGGAATAATACTAGTAGCACAATGGTTTCTTCCTCAACTGGGAGCAACCTGGCCTATGGGAAACAATCAATGTGCCTCATGCACTCTATGCACATGCGTAATGTCCTTTAGGGCTAGTCCATTTGTACTTGCAGCCTTTCCCTTGAAAAACCAAATGAAATCACCCACTAGTGTATGATAAATTACACTGTTTGCTGAGAATGATGGCAAAGAAAACCTAGCCACCCCCCGCCAACTGGAAAACTGCTTGGGGCATTCTAAAGTAGCAAAACAGTATATCATACACCGGTTAAAACAATTCTTTAAGAACGCGATATGTGACCCTGCCCCGGTGGCTCCCTAGTGTAGAATACTTTCTAGTTTGTCCTTCATCAGTGGTAAGCAGGCACCAGCTGCCTACCTAGTTTATCTTGGTTCTATGAGAAAACACAGGACACCTGCTATTAATAATAATCACCTGTTCAGAGACAATAAATACATGGGTCAGCATCTGCTCAAGACCCTCAGTCCAGAATGATGTCACCCCTTGAGGCTCTCAGCTCGGAAGGCTGCTAGCCCCCCAGATAGTCCCACTTTGCTGTTCTGTCTGGGTGTCTGCTGCTTAATGCCTTCAGCACCGCCTGGGTGGGGGTCTCTATGGCCGAGCTGGTCTCGGTACAGAGAAAAACGTGAAAATTTCCCACTGTGCCTTCTGCAAACATGGGCAGAACCACTGACAGGCCTGTTTAGGGGGCACCCTGCTACTCAGCCCTAACAAAGTGGTAACTCAGAACAGTTTGAGCAGTTTATCTACCAGCAGTTTGAAACAGAGATCAGAGACCTAGAGGCTTTCAAGAAAGGAGGGAAAGAAAGTGCCAGTCTTTAAGGGCAGTAACTTGAGGTGAAAGTTGAAGACTCAAGGCTCCAAGCTAAGTGTTCCTCTTTAGCTCCTCTTCTGCCATAAGGGCCCCATATCTCTCGGCAGAGGGAGTCAAGGCTAACAGTGGAGCCTCAGCCTCGCCTGCCCCCTGGCCTGGCAACATGCTGAGCTGATCCCCAAAGAGGAACTGCTCATTTCCAGGGCTACAGACATAATGTTTCCACTGGCCACACCTGTGCCGGGACACTTGAGGCAAGTCAGCTGGGAGTGGCAGGCCTGGCCCAGGCACAGAAGTTGAAATTGAGACTGCCGCCATTCATTTTCTGACTGTTAAGAAAACGGGCTGTATCTCCCTTGGCAATAATTTACTCTCCCTACTTCTACTGGAAATTAATAGATCTTGGGATGAGCATAACATGTTTATGCTTGTTTGTCCCCACTGACAGAATCTCTCTTAAAATATTTTACCAATTTCCATTTTTCACAAAGAGTGACTGCTAGATACATATTCTATTAACACTTTTTGACTGATCCTCCTTTATTTTACTTATCAAATTTGTTATCTTAAAACCTTTAAGGGGGTTCAGGGCACAAAGGAAGGTAGTAATACCCAATATCAGCAAGGGTTGGAGGAAATAGCACTTCTCCTCCTGATTATGCATGAAGTGACTGGTGTCACCTGGACCTGGACAGTAACCCTTGGCCAATCTCATTCTCCAATGACCAGCAGAGGTTTGAAACCTGCTGCACATTATGCTTCACCCCACTGGGCCCACCAGGGGACATCACTTCTACCTGCAGCAAGGCCTGATCAAAGCTTTACTCAGGGTGGTGCCTGAGAACTGATACTATTCAGCCAGCAACAACCTGAAGACCCCAACTGCTGTGCCCTGCCAGGGGGACTGCAGAAGGCCACTGGGCCACAGACACCACTATGGGACCACACTCACCCAAGACAAAAGAAGGAGACTTCTACTAGGCCATTTTCCCCTCCCAGTAACTTACAGCATGATTTCCTCCCAAAAACCATGGACAGAGCTGGGGCTCCCTCCTGCAGCCCATCTGGAGGCATACTATAATTCAACCTCATAGGCAAATCTTCCCCCCAAAACACATTTTTCCTCATGATGATTTCTTTTCGAATCTTCCAAAGGCTGCCAATTTCTTTCTACACATCTAAATGCTTCTGCTGGCTATGCATGTCTCCACATTTTGGCTTGTTCCATTTCTCCAACATCAAATCCAGGTAGGCAGCCCCCACTGGCCTCACTCACCCATGATCATGGCCTCAGCTCAGCCTTCTGGTCCTTCTCAGCTCCTCCTCCTCTCCCTCCACATCCTCTAGTTTTTCCTCCATCAACTCAGACCCAACCCATAATGCAAGGCCCCAATCTTAGTGCTCTCTTTTACAGGACTATCCTTCCTCTCTAAACAAAAGCATCTATGTCTACACAATCTAGTAGTTAAATATCATTTTGTTCACTATTTCTAAATGTGACTTGATCCTCCTCATGAGCTCCTCAAAAGGGCAGAGTGCCCACCTTTACCACCCTGGGCATATTTAAAAACTGGACAAATACCTGATGATGTCTGCATCTGGAAGGGCTGTTACCTCTCACAACATATAAAAACGAAATGCTTAAAAAGAGCCCAGCTCTTGCTTCCCAGGGAGTCTCTCTTCCTATACCCCACTCCTGACCCCAGTCCTGGCAAACTCTGAGACTTCTGCCTGCAGACAGCCTGCATTCCAGTTCACATAAAGCATGAAACAAAGGATTTCATAACACCCCCAACCCCCTTCAGGCTCCAGCTCCAAAGCTCTTTAAGGGCACCCTGTTTAAACAAGAGGTACAGCACATTTTTGAGAAATGATGAAGCAACTTTCCATAAGAGGAAAGTAAAAATTCCCCAAGTGAAGAAAATAAAAACGCTTCTTGGAAAACAGAACAGCTTCCCTGCCAGGGCAGAGAGAAAGGATTTGACATCCAGGCTCTTCATCCTTGGCAAAGCCTGTTCTTCAGGGAACAGGAGAGATGGGGCTGCAGGGGAAAAACGGGAGGCAACTTATTATGACCAGATGTGGAACTCAGCACAGTTTTCAGAGTTGCAGGCTCAATCAAACACTTTATCTGACATTGCCCAAGGTGCCACTGGGACTCCACCCTTCTACTTTCTCTTTCTCTTAGATGCCTTGAACAACAAATGTGATTCTAAAACCTTAGGGGCAAATGCAATCACATTATAGACACACCAGAGCACTTGCTATTGAAAACAACTGCATAGTGACTCCTTCAGTGGATGGTAAAATCTTTTTGCAATAACCATAATTTTCTTTTTAATTGGGGAAAGTGTTAAATTTACATTTCATACATGTGGTTTGATTACAAGGACTGTTTTTCTCGTATGTTCCAGAAGGCCTGGGTTCCAGGGGAGGAGACATGGGCAAAGGAGGGAACAATGAGAAAACTGGTACCATTCTGTTTGATATGCAAAGCTTATCTAATTATTCCTCATATTTTACCACTTCTTCTTTCTGTTTTTTGTTTTTGTTTTGTTTTTGTTTTGAGACAAGGTTTCCGCTCTGTCACCCAGGATGGACTGCAGCGGCATAATCATAGCTCACTGCACCCTCAAACTCCTGGGCTCAAATAACCCTTCCACCTCAGCCTCCCAAGTAGCTGGGATTGCAGGCATGCATTATTATGCATGGCTAAATTTTAGAAATTTTTTTTTGCAGAGATGGGGCCTCACTGTATTGCCCACGCTGGTCTTGAATTCCTGGCCTCAAGTGATCTTCCCACCTTGGCCTCCCAAAGCGCTAGGATCCAAGTGTGAACCACTCCTCCAGGCCCATATTTCATTTCTCAAACTACTACTGATCAAGCATTACAGCAACATTAGCAGTACTCTTCAAGTATGAAGACAAGCATCACCCACAAAGGAAACTTCTCTCAGATCCATGTCTGTTATGAAAACATCTTTCAATAACATTTAGCACAGTATTTAACACAGTAACCCGGCATTTGTGAGTGTTCAGACCCCACTTCTTTAGCTGTAAGCCCTTTTCATGAACTTGAGCATTCACATCCACCTAGCCTGTTTGCAACAGACTAAAAGGCAGCGTGCAACAGATCCAATCCTACCTTTGCCATGATCACAGCAATGTGAGCCAAATAAATAATTTTCTCCCCTTTTACTGTCTTACTTTCCCCATCTTCATAGCAACCATTCTCAAGAACTAATTAAACGGCTATAAACAAGTTGCCAAAGAAAGTCAACTCTTTCAGATGTAACAATGACATGAAGATTCTTCTAATCAAAGTCTCCCACTTCAGATCCCCCTATGGACCCTCCCCCTTCCAAACCACCTCGACCTTCCTATTGCAGGCCACTTACGTCAGCAATCTTCCAAGAAGAAGGAGCCCCCTTTTCTACGTATCTATGTGGATTTCTGCCATAAAGCTCTTTCAGAAAATATAAGTTAATCTGCTTAATTTACATGTCTAACAGATTTCCAGGGTTTATGAAGTTTTATTTTTTTTAGGCTGCTAAAGCGGAGGCAAGAGGCTAGGCGTGACTAAATGGGAAAAACAGAGCACCATCCAGAATTATTCTCCTGAGCAGGACCTTTCTGCAGGCAGCATTAATGCATACACATATTTCATGTACCATTTTTTAAAAGTGCCAGATGTCAATTTACTATTTTTTCAAAATGTGCAATAAGTAAATTGGTGGTAGCAACGGGCGGTGGTGAGGGCCTAGGTATTGCCATCAGACTGTTCAGTGCATTCCCTCCCTGCAGGCAAGGTATGCCAGAAGACAATTTATTAGGATATCAACATCAGCTCTTAAACACAAAAAAGGAATCTTCCCTTTTTTGTAGCTACTGAAGAATTAGGCTGCAGAACAACTGGGGCCAACTCTGTAAACAAAATTTAGGAGTAATACATTTCTGGGGAAGGGATGGAGATGTATAATCTCCATCTTTGTTAGCTTCCCCTAACAAAGCTACAAGTGCAACAAAGACCAAGATAACTTTGCTGAGTCTTCATTTTGACTGGCAAGGCTATCAGTGGGAAGGCTAAAGGAAATCATCCTCTCAGAATTAATACTTGTTGAGTTTTGTGGGGTCTGAGAGATAAAAAGAATCTCCTCCAGCAGACAAAGGGGGAACAATATTTGAGTTGGAGGAAACAGCATAAGCAAGGCTTTGGGGGCACATACCACAGTGTACTAAGAAAATGAATAAAAATGAGATGCCTGGTGAGATTCCAGGACAGAGGATAGGATACAGAAGGGACTGGCAAAAAAGCTGAAAGCACAGATAAGGGTTATATTGCTAAGAATAATGGACCTTACCATAAATCTATGGGACCCTGAGTTTGTTTTCTTTTAAGAGAAGAAGTAGCATCATGCCAAGTGTGAGATTCTGAGAGTTACTCTGGCAGGGTAGAAGACAGATTTGTGGAAAGAGGGGTAAGAAAGACATTGGAGACAGGAAAACCAATAAGAGCCTGGTGAGAGATGATGGAGTCTTGCATGTCAGCAATGCAATTTTTTTTTCTTAGACGGGGCCATTGTTTATATCCTTGACTACAGTTAACCAGCTAGCTGCCTACACACCTTCCCACCCCAGCACAAACACAACCAAGAGTAAGAGCACTGGTGCCTCGACAGAAACTCAAGTATCCAGTGGAAACAGGGGTATGGGGGTTAGGGGGTGCAGAGAGGTATTTTGCTTCCAGAATCCCTGTCACTGGTGGGTTCTGGGTCTCTGAACAGCAAACTGCAAAGCCAACCAGCCCACGGATCCAAAATGAGAGTGTACACCATTCTCAAGGAGAGACTGCTGTACTCTGCAAAATGCTAGGAGGCTCTCTTGAACAAAAGGAATCAGAAGAAAGCAGCTAAATCCCTATTCTCACATACTGCCCTCCCAAAAACTTCTATTCAGATAGGGAAGATGTTCATTCAGGCCATATAAGTGTTTCTGAGAAGGCATAAAATTAAAAACTATTCCTAGTGGCTGAAGGGCCTGGGAATTGGCAGACACCACCCATAAAAATACATTCCAAAACTTCTACAAGAAAATATAAAAGTCCATCTTTATGAAATTTGGATGGGAAAGAATTTCTTAAGCAAAAAACATTCCAGAAAGGAAAAAAATATTTAAAAAATCGTCAGAGTAAAGTAACAGTGGTTCTCAAACTCTTTGCTTTCAGGTCCCTTTATACCAGGGGTGTCCAATCTTTTGGCTTCCCTGGGCCACACTGGAAGAAGAACTGTCTTGGGCCACACATAAAATACACTAACAACAGCTGATGAGCTTTAAAAAAAAAAAAAAAAAGCAAAATACACTCATATTTTAAGAAAGTTTATGAATTTGTGTTGGGCCACATGCAGCCCATGGGCCATGGGTTGAACAAGCTTGCTTTACATTATTAAAACTTACTGAAGATGCCCAAAAAATTTATGTGTTACACCTATCAATATTACCATATTTGAAAATAAAACTAAAAAATTTAAATACGTATAATTCATTTGAAAAATAACAATAAAACCATGGATGTTAACATCGATGATCACAACATATGCCATATAGCTTTCGTAAACTCAACTATTCATGTGTGAAACAATGAGAGCAAAAAAGGCAGACAGGATCTCAATATGCAATATAGCATCTTAATATGAAAAAAGTTTCAACGCTGTCAATCTCCCAAGAGGATCTCAAAGGTCCTTGAGAACCACTGCCATAAGAAAAGTTTGAATAAACTACAAATTGGGAGAAGACAATCAAGGGAATACAAAATTAAAGCCATAAAGAGATTCCATTTCACGCCCATCAAACTGGCAAAAATTAATACCTAACAATACCAGTTGTAAAGCATGTGGAGATATAAGAATTTTCTTATACATCAGTAGTGGTGTAAACTGGCACAACTACTGTGAAGAACAATATACAGAAAGTTGCATTTCCAACAATCTAGCAACTCCACTGCCAGGTGTAGATATCAGAGAAATTCCACACACATGCTTAGGACACATGTACAAGGATGTTCCTTGTAGCATTTTTTTTAAACAACTTTTTTCCTTTTGTTAACTCTTTTTCTTTCTCTGAGATACGGTCTTGCTCTGTTGCCCAGGCTGGAGGGCAGTGGTGCATTCAGGGCTCACTGCAGCCTTGGCCTCCTGGACTCAAGTGACCCTCCCACCTCACTCTCCCGAAAAGCTGGGATTAAAGGTATGTGCCACCATGCCTAGCTAATTTTTGTATTTTTGTAGAGACAGGGTTTTGCCATGTTGGCCAGGCTGGTCTCAAACTCCTGGGCTCAAGCCATCTGCCTGCCTTGGCCTCCTAAAGTGCTAGGATTACAGGTGTGAGCCATCCCGCCCAGCCACACCATTGTTTTTAACAGTGAAAAACAGTCACCCACAGATCCATCAGTGAAAGAATGGGTATAAATGTTTTATTAATACAATTAGACTGTTACATATTATCACTGTAAATAATAATTGCAACTTATAATTTACAACTATAATTTGTAATCAATAATTATAAATTATCATGTTACAATATGCATTACATTAACACAATGGAATGCTATACTGCAGGTAAAAGAAATGTACTAACACAACCAAATGTCAAAAGCAATATTGCGTGAAAAAAAGTATACTATGGAAGGTTACTTTTTTTTTTTAAAGAGAGTCCCCAGATCTGTTCCGTCCAAACACTGCTGAAGCAGGAGACAGATCTGCAGGAACACCGAATGCGCTACACATTTTTAAACATGTAAAACAATATTCTGTATTAAAAATACATGTTTAAGTATCTAAAACCAGAAATGGCTGGAAGGATGCACATCAACTTAGAATACGGGTCATCTCTGGAGGAAAAGGTCTGATGCAAGTATGGCAAAATATTAAATCTGGGAGGCAAATATCCATGTGTGATTACATTGGTCTCTATTTTTTAAGGTTTGAAATTTTTCATTAAAAAACTAAAAATTAGGTAAAATATTTACAGTAAAACATATTACACATTTATAAGTGTTAATTCTTTTCATCTACAGTAGTTTTACAATGCCTCCAACCTAAGGCACAGCACTTCTTAACAGAGTATTTGGTAACTTGGTGATTGTTTTATAATCTTTATAACCACCCTAGGTACCATTTGGTCACAAAATACAGAAATAAATTATTAGATTCATCAAGACTGCTAAATCTTCTGGCAGACCTGTTTCTACTCACCTGCTGATTGACCATGCTGCTGCTGCCACCCATCCCACCCACTCCCCTCTGCAAACCAGTCATCTGAAAGCTAAGCTACCAAACAGGATCTGTAAAAACACTTCTCTTAACAGAGTAACATGAGTAACTCTGAGCAAGCCTAGCACTTTGTTTCAAAGGTACTCAAACTCAGTGGGTCTCCCCACCTACCTTCACATCAAGCTGGAAGACAAACTGACCTAGGTGCTGTCAGAGTCAACTTACACCATTTATCATCCCACTCTCCCCATTCCTCCTTTGTTTCATCCTAAATGCTTAGTCCTCTTCTCTCAAGTAGGACCTCTATGATATAAAAATCTAGGTCCTCAGTTCCTAATGCTTTCTGCAACACTAACGTCACCAGAACACCCTTGGGTTATGGTGTTTCTCAAAGCCTGGGCCACCTCACCATCTGCAACATGATGATGGGGGCAGCTGGTTGAACAAACAATTCCTGCCTCCGGAAAGGAACAAATGACATCTATACCTTTGGGTTCTTCACACAGAACTGAGAGGCTAGGGAACTTTGTTACATTACCAACAAACTTTTAAAGAATGCAGATTGCTGGGTTGTACGGAGATCCACTGAATGATTCTTTGTGGACAAATATATATGGAAATCTGATTTTAAAAGCACAGTAAAGGTTGTGGGCAGTGGCTCACACCTGTAATCCCAGCACTCTGGGAGGCTAAGGCGTGAGGACTAGGAGTTCAAGACCCACCTGGGCAACATAGTAAGATACCATCTCTAAAAAACAATTAAAAAAATTTTTTTTAAATTAAAACAGCCAGGCATGGTGGCCTGCACCTGTAGTCCCAGCAACCCAGGAGGCTGAGGTAGGAAGACTGCTTTAGCCCAGGAGGTAGAGGCTGCAATGTGCTGTGATTGCCCACCACACTCCAATCTCAGAAAGAGAGCAAGACCCTGCCTCAAAAAGAAAAAAAAAGAAAAGAAAAGAAAAATCACAGTAAAGTTGGAGGAGCATCACCTCAGAGGACACTGGTTTTCTAAGTCTGAAGGAGGAAACAAATCTCACCACCTTCTTTGTAACCCAGAGTCTGAGGTAGTCAAATAAGAACCAAACTGCTTGTTGGAAATAGATGCTCAGTGCAGCAAAGAAAAATTAGCACTGAGACAAAAGATCTTTCAGCAACGCAATTTTTACTTTCTGGACTGCAGGAAGGGTACCCTCACTAGCCATCATGCCATGAGAGTACAATGAACAAAGGAAAACACAAAAATTTATCCCTTACACATTTGGGGTTGTCCTTACTGCTGTGTCTGATCTCCGTTGTCTGGAGTCAGACCTCATAATCTAAACTAAAACCCAACTGGCCAACAACTCAAAACTTTTCTAAACAGGTAAAAGCAATGGAGAGTTGGGACATGCCCGTGAGCACATCCAGCACAGATATCTTGGTTAAAGTACAAGGTCACAGAACATACTATGTGCCTGTAAGCATGGCATGTTTAACAGCTATACTGGATAGGGCTTAACAAAGTTGACAAGAAACGAAACTTTAAAAAGGAACTTTTCTACTTCCCACACTCCTCCTTAGCTCTCCCTTGGTTTGAGTCTTGCCTTTCCACCATGCCCAGTTCAAGTCTTGACTCTTCTGGAGGCATCCCTAGACAGATGTCAGGGTTAATTCCCTTCTTTCTAATAGCATTCAGTACCTGAATCACTGAAGGGGAACTAAGATGTACTCTGTCTTATCTTTTTCCCCCAATTAAACTGTGAGACTCTGACTTCCCGGCAGAAGACCCAGTGCATACATAACGATTTCTTAACACTTAAGTGGTTGAAGTCATAATAAAGACAATGGCATGGGAAATCAGTGTTAAAAACAATGCTCTACAAAAAGCAGTGCCTCCCGCCTGTAATTCCAGCCACTCAGGTGGGAGGATGGCTTCAGGCCAAGAGTTCGAGAGCAGCCCAGACAACACTGTGAAACCCATCTCTAAAACTAATAACAATATTAAACAAAAAGTATTTGATTTGTAATGGGAAGACCTAGGCTGAATCCCAGCTTTGTCCTTTACTCGCTGTGACAGGTTTACTGTGAGGACAATATGACATGATAGACAAAGTGTTTTTATATCTCATCAACTGCCAATAGTGATGAACTGTTACAGCTATTGCTACCTGTTATTTATCCGACGTGAAGAGGTAGTTCATATTATTTATTCCTTTAGGGACAAGAAAAAAAAAGCACAGAAACTGGAGTTTCAACTATAAAAACACATAAAGTCCCAGAGACCACAGTTCCCAAGGTTTGAGTTTAGCCACCACACTGCTGGAACCTCACCTACTTAAACCTCTGCACGTTCACCAGGGCCAGGAGGAGGTGCTGGGAACACACTCAGTAACTAGGACAGTGCCTGGCACACACCCCAGTCTGTAAATGTTGAGTGATGAAAATGAGTAATAAAAAGCTTGCATGCATACTGCCTGGGATAAAAGAGAATTCTCATGGGGACCCTCTTCCACCTGCACACCAAGAACTAAGCAGTTTTATAACAGCAAGGTGAGCAAAACTGAGGCCCCCAAGTGGGTGTGAACTTAAGCACAGCAACAGTCTCAGCTTCTGGAAATAGTGTCGAAGCCAGTCATTAAAACTATCTTCAAGTCATTCTTCCAGTAAATGAAAAAGCAGAGTGCAGTATCCAGCTGTCTCAGATTAAAGCAGAGTAGTGGGGGGAAATGAGAAACAGAGTAAGGGTTTCCAATTACTGCTAACAGGAGGGTGTTCAGAAGGGAGGAAATTAATGGAATCATCAAAAGCCTGCTGATTTTACTTCAAATGAATTAAATCAACTTCAATCTGTCCCTGTTTCAACAGAGACGTCGGGCTAGTTAGTGCCTGGCTGCCTAAAAGTTGCCCAGGCTGGATCAGAGGGGCTAAGCAACAATTAACCAAGGCTGAGAAATCTTTGTTTTCCCCTTCAGATAGAGGCTAAAAAGACAGGGCCAGACAATGGTTCTGAGGCAGGCGGTACTAATTCTCTCCAAGCCAGGAGTCTTCTGGCTTGCCAATACAAACACCATCAGGCTCCAGTGGGAAATAAAGGCTGAAAACGGGGTCAAATTCAATCTAAAGAACAGCAAATTCCCCTAGGACAGTGAAAACATTCACAGCTGCCCTAGACAGAGTGGGCAGAAGAGAGAAGGAAGGAGGAAGAGTGGGGAGCTCTGGAGGAACCCCTCACACAGATGGCTTGCATAGGGTCTTTTAGGATTGCCTTGTGTGTACTTTAACCCCCAAAGCACTCAACATACATGCTAGCTCTGCCAAAGTGCTGAGGAGTAAAAAGGAGTACAAAGGAAGGAGAGGAGGAAGGATGAAAGGGAGGAGGGTGAAGGAAGACAACTGTACCAAGAAGGGAGAAACTGAAGAAAAGAAGAGGTAGCTGGATACAATTCCTTATTCCATCCATCCAGGTCTACCATGAGCCACACACTGTGCCAGGCAGTGAGGAATGTCGAATAACAATCCTGAGCACCCTGGAAATCAGATATCCTGCGAAGCTGGCAGTGGGGTGAGATAAACAGGCACGACAGTGATGCTAAGTCATTCTCTCTGTAGACAGGTGTTACGGCATTAGCACAACTGTAGGTGCCAAGACTCCAAAAAGAAAAGCTATTCTCTCCAATTCCCAAACTTGTCTCTAGTTTCACTTCTGGCAAGCCAGTCTCTGGATGGGATTCTGATCAACAGAAGTTCTCATACACAGAAAAAAAGTAAAAAAAAAAAAAAAAAAGTAACAAGCCAGCAGAAGTTCCTGACCCTGAGGAGGAAGCTGTCAAAGTAAAGCATTAAAGAATCCAGAGTATCAGAGCACAAAAGGCATCAGAGAGCTAGTCCATGTTCATTTCACCCTTGAGTAACATGAGGTCTCTTCAGTTACTGTCAGTCAGAGGTGGTGCTGGGGCCGAGATGCCCAGGACCCTGGCTCAGGGTCCTGGTTCTTCATACCAGAGCCGAGACTGAGGAAAGGCTTCGGAAAATGCTGACTTTTAGAACTCACTGCTGCCTCAGGGGGCAGAATAGGAAATGAAAGTAACTGGGCTCACCAGGTCTGGCTCCTTGCTGTAGGGCAGTATGCAAGGACCAGACCAGCACGGAGAAGAGACACATCTGCCAGCATCCTCCCTTAATCATTTAACCTCTTCTCAGTTTTATTAGGTTGGCCCACCTGTAGTAGCCTATTTCTAAGAGGGCCACCTATTTCCCTAGTTGGTTCAAGATCTCTCCACTCCCTCTGTCCTCACCTCAGCAAAATTTGCTCTGAAAGGGTCAGACAGGTTTTTTTCAGCCCAAGTACAAATTGGTGGTTCTCAAAGTGTGGTCTTCAGACCAGCAGCAGCAGCAACTGCTGCTGCATGTAAGAACTTGATAGACATGCACATTTTTAAACCTCAACCCAGACCTACTGAATCAGAAGCTCCAGGGATGAGACCCAGCAATCTGTGTTTAACAAGCCCTCTAGAGGAATCTGATGCTAGCTCAAATTTAAAACTCACTACTGCAAATAATCTCCAAGGTCCAGCCTGTTGATTATCTCATGAGTATGTACCTCTTATCTGGCACACCTGAATGACCTCTAGAATTTCAAATCTGGGAGCCCACATACCTGCCACTGGAGGAAAGCGGAGCTTCCCAACTCAGTATATCGTTCTCTTGCTTCCAGGGTTCAAGACCTTGTGCAAGAGAGTACAGAAGGTGAGGATGGAACTCTCTTTAAGCCCTAACCAGAGACTGGGAAGCACAAGCGTGAAAAAAGGTCCTGATGACTCTGAATGACCTCACCTAGTAGTACTGTGAACAAAGCAGGACCTTTCCACACCAGCTCTAGGCTGGTGAGACCAGCCTTCAGAAGGGATTCAGGTGGGCCAATGCACCTAGGCCTTTCCTTGACTGGAGAGTTTGCCTGAGGCTGATCTGCCCAGATCCCACCCTGCCAAATGGTACTGCAATATTTGGACTGCAGCAAAACTGGCCTGAGCAGGACACTCAGGGGGGTTCTCTGTAAGGTTTCAACATGAGGCCTGCAGAATACACCAAGCACCTACTGTGGTTCCCACTGACACTTCCTGGTACACAACAGAGGGGAGAGTGTGTTTCCACTTGCATGTGCCAGGCAGTGAGCACTGTGATGCAGAACCTGACATCTCATGTACCTCTACCACAGCCTAATAGAACAGAATTAAGAAATCTGCCAGCTCCCTCTCTGCTTCCCTGTTCTTTGCCCCAAACTGCTCTTCTTAGCCTTCTGCTTCTCCAACTCCTATCAAGTTTCATTTCCAGCAGGAACTCTGGCTTCTCAGAGGAAAATGAATTACTGACTTCTAGGTCACTCAAAATCCTGACTATGATAGCCTTGTCTGACATAACCAGTTATTCACACACACAAAAATTTTTTTTGATGATCCCTCCTTTCCCTTCTCATCTTCTTTACCCCAGGAATGAGGCATTATCACATTTAGAAGTCCATGCTTTAGATTTAGATTCCATAGGTTTGGGCTTCAAGCTCAAGATTTGGGGCTTTGTTGGAAACTTGTGTTTGATCTTGTATACAAAGGGGGCCATTAAATGCCGCCTCCAACTAGGGATGGATGGGGGATTAACCAGTTAGTGTTAACGAAGTGCTCTGAGCAATTCAGAAAAGAGCTGCTGACTGAAAAAAATAGTATTATAATAATCCTTTCCATTGGAATAGACTTTTATTGTTTAGGAAGGACTTTTACCTATATTATCTCACTTAATCCTATTATTCACAATCTTAACTATTCCTGCAAGGCCAGGGTCTGCGTTACTGGTGACAGATTTTCTGAATGCTAGGGAGGGGAGCCAGTTGAACAGCAAAAGACTCTAAACTGCCTAACAACAAGGTATTGAGAACAACAGCATAAATAAAGGGTTCCTTTGCTAAAAGCCACTCTAAGGAAACCCGAGACATATCTCTGCTGGAAGTCACAATAGTTGTCCGCACCCTTGAATACATCAAATCACAGACAATCCTCACTTCAACTTCTCCAATTACCCCAGCCCGATCCAAGATGACAAATCCTGGAATACATCTGAAGGGCTCAGACGCCAGCTGCTCCTCAACTCTTCTCCCTTCCCCAAGCAATTAAGAACCTCTGACACCCTCCAGCCTCCCCATGGAATTTGTGATACCAGCTAAGACCCACATGGGACCCCACACGGTGCATCAGACTTGCTGAAATAAAGTACCTTTGTCAGACATGCCTCCTATGAGTTGGCTGAGCTAAGGCAGGTGATGAGGGTCAAGAAGCATGTACTCCTGTGGCCTGTCCTGAGTGACCTCTCCCCTCGGACCAGAAGGGCAGCCTCACCTAGCCCATCATTTCCTGTCCCATGGTTAAATAGGTGCCCACTGCTATTCTTCTCATCCCCAATCCTCTCCTACAAATTGCACCTAAAATTAACATCCTCCTCCAACGCTCTTTCCGTTCTTGTTTAGACTCGTTCAACCTCTTGATTCATTAACTAGTGTTTGTTTTTTCTTTAACCCTTTGATCCTTAGGATACTCCAAGAGAGCTTGTTTCTCTTCTTCCTCCTGCTCCTCCTCTTCCACAATTCTAACAGTTCAGCCAGGACAGGTACCTGCCTCCACTAGCAGCATCTCACTCCTCTCTGGGTGCTTCCTCAAACGATGTTTTTGGTGTGCTCAACCTAAATCCCTGAATTCTCAGGCTAAGGTTAGACTTTAGTTTTCTTTTTTGAAACTACAGCTACTGAACACACTCCACCAGGGTGAAAGAGACCACTTCTTCGTCCACAGGGCAAGAAACAAACAAGTTTAGGGAATACAGTATATCAGACATCCAGAGTTACAACAGTGACATGGGAAGTTCCAAGGAAAGGAAGTGCTGAGATGAGCAGAGCAGACACTATACTCTCCTCCTCTTCTCCCTCCAGACTCCCCGCAACAGTGGGCTGTCCCTGACACTGGCCAAGTGCCACATTATAACAATGATGATGATAACAGCAACATTTCATCTTTACCACAACCCTATAAGGTATGCATGTTATCATCCCAATTTCACAGATAGGAAGAGCTGAGGGACGCAGAGTTTCAGAAACTTGCTTAAAATTCCACGAGTGGCAGAACTAGGATTCAAACCAGCCTGTCTGGCCCAAGAGACTGCCTTCTTCACCTGACTATGCCCCTCTGTCTCCTGCTACCCACTAACTCCTACTTGCCTTTAGATCTCAGTGTAGACTTCTCTCCCTCAGAAAAGCCTTCCAGGACCAACTCAAACTGAGTCAGGAGACCCCTGATGAGTATTCCTGTGCAGTGTAGTGACTTCCCTGATCATAGCATGTATCACATGGAATTGTTCTATTTTCAGTAGCTGGCACAGTCTTGGTATTCAGCAGGAGCTCAACAAGTACTTGTGGAATATATCAGAGTGCTAAACCATAAGCTCTGCATTCCTCAGTGCAGAGCACAGTTCCTGGCTGCCGATGCCCTCCTCTCACAGGCTTACTACATATGATTAACTTCTGTCAAGATCCACCCTACTACCTCATCCCCAGAAAGCCCTCTGTGGCATTACACACCTCCTGCCCACCTTATGTCAACACATACTTGCTAAAGGAGTTAACATTCATGAAAATACCAAACCCAATCTGTCCCACAGCAACCCTAGGGTTCGGAGCAAGTCTGTAGCGTTCATGTACCATGATATACAGAACAAAGGGTTCAAGTTCTCCAAAGCTGCAATTCCCAGAGGTCATAACAAGCTGGCCAATCCCTTCAAATCAAAGTCAGTCAAGATTCTACGGCTGGATGCAGTGGCTGATGTCTGTAATACCAGCACTTTGGGAGGCCAAAGTGGACGGATCATGAAGTCAGGAGTTTGAGACCAGCCTGACCAACATGGTGAAACCTCATCTCTACTAAAAATACAAAACTTAGCGGGGCATAGTGCCGTGCGCCTGTAGTCCAAGCTACCTGGGAGGCTGAGGCAGAAGAATCACTGGAACCCGGGAGGCAGAGGTTGCGGTAAGCAGACTGTGCCATTGCACTCCAGCAGAGCAAGACTCCATCTCGAAAAAAAGATTCTAAGAGTTGGAATCCTGCTCTTAGGAAAACCTGTCTGACATGCTCCCAAGAGAAAGAACTAAGACTAGGAGCTCCTGTTAATTCCATTCAAGAAATACACTCAAAGCCTACTCTCCTTCCTTCAAACCCTATTAATTCTAGTGGTAAGGGAGATGGATGATGTCTGACAGAAGAGGCTGAGCTGGAACTTGAAGGATAAAGAGAAGTATGACAGGAAGAGGCAGGAGGTAGAATTCTAGCCACAGGAAGAACAGGATGAGAACAGGCTTGAAGGTGCTAACGTTTAGTAAATGAAGGAGTCGTCCCTTAGCCTTGATATTTAGAAACAGACGTAGAGGCAGAGGAAGCTGTGGCTGCAAAGGCAGTAGGTAAGAAAGTGAAGCCAAACCCAAGTGGCAGTTCCCGAGTCCCTCTCTAACGTCAGGATATGTTTAGAGCCAGCATGATTTTCATATACATTCCAACTTATCTTCACTTCCCACTGGTAATGAAAGCCGACCTTTCCGCCTTCCTTGCACTAGGCAATTCTTACTCTGCTATAAAGAAATACTTGAGGCCAGACGCAGTGGCTCACACCTGTAATCCCACCAATTTGGGATGCTAAGGTAGGCAGATCACAAGGTCAAGAGATGGAGGCCATCCTGGCCAACATGGTCAAACGCTGTTTCTAGTAAAAATACAAGATTTGGCTGGGCATGGTGGCGCATGCCTGTAGTCCCAGCTACTTGGGAGGCTGAGGCAGGAGATTGCTTGAACCTGGGAGGCAGAGGTTGCAGTGAGTCAAGATCGCGCCACTGCACTCCAGCCTGGTGACACAGCAAGACTCTGTCTAAAAAAAAAAAAGAAAGAAAAAAAACAGAAAAAGAAAAAGAAATACTTGAGACTAGGTAATTTATTTAAAAAGAGATTTAAACTGGCTCACGGTTCTGTAAGCCGTACAGGAAGCATAGTGGCATGTGCTTCTGGGGAGGCCTCAAGAAGCTTTCAATCATGGTGGAAGTCAAAAGGGTAGCAGACACATCACATGGTGAGAATGAGAACAAAAGGGAGAAAGTAGGGTGGGGAGAGGGTGCCACACACTTTTAAACCTCCAGATCTCATGTGAACTCAGAGTAAGAGCGCACCATCAAGGAATGGCCCAAGCCATTCATGAAGGATCTGCTCCCATGATCCAAACACCTTCCACCAGACCCTACCTCCAACACTGGCAATTATAATTTAACATGAAATCTGACGGGAACACACTTTCTTTTCTTTTTTTTTTGAGATGGATTCTCGCTCTGTTGCCCAGGCTGGTGTGCAGTGGTGTGATCTTGACTCACTGCAATCCATCTCCCAGGTACAAGTGATTCTCTAGCCTCAGCCTCCCAAGTAGCTGGGATTACAGGTGCCCACCACCACACCTGGCTGATTTTTGTGTTTTTAGTAGGGAAGGGGTTTCATCATGTTGGCCAGGCTGGTCTCAAACTCCTGACCTCAAGTGATACACCTGCCTCGGCCTTCCAAAGTGCTGGGATTACAGGCATTAGCCATTGTGCCCGGCTGGGGACATACTTTCAAACTATATAACTCTTCATCACCTAGTAGGATCCATACAGGGTTCAAAATCCTCACCCAAGCTATAAGGTAGCATACCCTGTAATGCACTCTTCTAGGCAGGTGGCCTGGGCCCTGTCTTTTCTCTGCAGAAGAGCACCACAACACCTGCATCCCTGAGGCATGAAGACACTTTCACATGCTTTTCCACTTCCTCCCCAGAAGGCTGGGGACAGAATACTATGAGGAACCATTACTCAGTGGGGAGGCCCCACACACTGCTACTGCTCACAGGGCCGTGGACTTGCTCCTGCTTTCCTCACATGGAGGACAAGCCATGATTCTGCATCCTCCTATGGAGTAACCCCACCTATGGAGTACCTTTCCCACGATGAGTGTGTTGAATCTGCTGGGATGATCACTGGCCTGGTTATAGCAAACGAGCAAAATACAAAGGATTTTGTCCCTGTGATCAATTAGCTTATATGCAAACACATACAGAATCAAGAACAAAGAGCAAAAACCCCAAGAGTCATGTGTAGAGATATCAAAGCTCAGAGACGTGTGTGAGAAGTATAAAGCAGACAGCCACATAGCCTACTGAAGGGCTCCCACTAACTTCATGGGCCACTAATTAGAAACTGTGAGCAACCATGCATAGTCATCAAGGAGCCTTAGTAGGGCTGCACTGGCTCAAGACTCCACTGGTTGCTTTCCAATCCAGCCTCTGGATCATAATGAGATCAGTGGGGAAGAGAGGGATCCAAGACTTTTCTCCCATCTGCCACCAAACCTCTCTGTGCCTAGGCCAGTGCTCAAGAAACACTGACAGGCTGATCCTCACACCCACTCACTCATAGTCTAGTGTGCGACAATCCCAATGACATTCTCTGGTGCCTCTTACCATAGCCAGAGTCAACAAGGCCGAACCATCAGAACCCAAGCCAGTGACAATAAACACAAAGGTCGGCCCTCTCCCAAGGAGACATGTGTCTACTACAGGGAAAGAACTGATCGAGCCCTTTGTATTTCATAAAGTGTTGCTCGTTACTCAGAATAACAAAGGATGAAGCAGAATTATTTCATAGCCCTGTTTTTACTCGGTGATAACTTCCTGAAACATTCTGTGCCCCCTCCCCATTGAAATACCAAAAATACTTTTGTGATTTAAACAGAATGAAAAAAAAAACTTGGCTAAGAAATCCTGAAGAGAATCTGTTTACCTTCCCTGTACTACTTCCCAGAATTATGAATGACGAAACAATTCTCCTTTAAAAGATTTGATTACTGGCAAAGCTAATAAGTCAAAGAAGTTAAACAAGAAAAAAAATCTCCATCACCAGGGATGCCAATAAATCTGTGTAGAAAAGGGCTCCTAAAAGAAGAAATACGAATATAGCTAAGAAAGGCAACAGGAGGCAAAAGGACTACCAAATGGGAAAAAGATATTTCTTATTTTTTAATTCTAATGTTATATTCTCCCTGATGTGTTTTGGAATCATGTAAAATGCAACCTTTCAATCACATCACTGTGCTGATAAAATAAAGTATGTCTTTAAAAGAACAGCCCTTGGCATTCTCATATTTAATATGTAAGGTTTTAAAACTGAGTCCAAACGTTCCTAACAAATAGCATCCCTGAGGAACATCAGCTCTGAAATACCAACAAGGCAGCCTCCCTGAACAGAACCAACAGTTCACAGTGAGATCACTTAGCTGATCTCACTCCAGCATCAACATCTCAGAAGGGTATTTACCATTCTTTGCTACTCATCTTCATGTATGGGAAACCAGTATGTGTTATTTGAGAAATTAGGGACTCAGGAAAACGTCATGAATATCAAGGATCTAACTCTACTACTCAGTATGCACTGAATTGAATCAAACAGAATCCAAGAGATACAGAAGAAACAAGGAGCACATTCCAACTCTGAGTCTGTCTGAACCAAGCAGCTGTGGCTGTGTCATAAAACCAAAGTGTGGAGTGATATCAATTGATGCTAGGATCCGATCTTCCAATATGAGCATTATTTGTGTACCTGGCAATGTTCCAAATGCCTTACATATACTATCTTATTTGATCCTCACTACAATCTTATAAAGCAGACATTATCATCCCCATTCTGGTGAAATACAGACAGTGAGGTCACGAAAATTACCCAAGGCAACACAAGTAGCAAGGAATACAGGCAGTATTCCAACCCAGACAATCTGACTCCAGAGTCCATGCTTTTCATCAGACTATGCAGTCATTCCAAAAAACAAGGTGAAGAGCTGAAGCATAACGGTAGCTAGATATAATACTGAGCTACACTCATGATCTCAGTGGCTCCCTGAGAGCTGCAGGTGGTATTTACTATTTTGAGGTGTACATGAATTGAATCCCACTCCACCTCATAAAGACAGCTGTGTGAAGAAATCCTAGGGACAATCCTGTTCTTAAAAAGTTACAGTCAGTCGGGCACAGTGGCTAACGCCTGTAATCCCAGCACTTTGAGAGGTCGAGGCAGGTGGATTGACTGAGCCCAGGAGTTCAAGACCAGCCTGGGCAAACCCGGCAAAACCCATCTCTACAAAAAAATACAAATAAAATTTAGCCAGGCATGGTGACACATGCCTGTAGTCCCAGCTACTCAGGAGGCTGAAGCAGTAAGGTGGGATGATCCCTTGAACCCGGGAGGCAGAGGTTGCAGTGAGCCATGGCAGTGCCACTGAACTCCAGCCTGGGTGACTGAGTGAAACTCTGTCTCAGAAAAAAAAAAAAGTTTATAGGCACACCCTCATCTTCCAATGAATTCGGATTTTCATGTGTTAAATTAGCTTAAGATGAGGTCGATAAAAAGGGCTGGAAAGAAGTCAGCAGCCAGGACACTTCTCATTAACACTGCATCACAGAAAGGTTGTCTCCTAAATGCTACTGTCCCTCTCAGCCCCAAAGCTAAATCTGAGGCAGGCCAAGGTCACTTCTGATCTGACCAGAGTCCAGGCAGCCAGGCACACCAGCACCGGCCACCTGGAATGGCAGGCTCCTCACATCCTCTACAGGCTCCCACTCCCGAGTGATGCACTAGACTCTTCCAGTGGGTAAGAAGAGGTGAGAGGCGTTCACCTGGAAACCTACCCAGAATCACTGAAGACTCTGAGTGCTAACCCTAATTGTTTTATTAGCACCCTGTGACCCTCTTTCGCAGAAAGTCGGGTAGGTAAGAAAAACCTCTAAGCTGGCAAGAGAGCAGGGTAATGGGGCACCATTGCTCAGCAGATGGAATCTGTGTTTAATGAGGGCTTTAACTCAATTGAGACCCAGTTAATGTGGACTCCAGGTTTCTTTTATTAGAAACTTACAGTGCAAGGGTGGTACCATGTGTTGTCAATGTTCTAAACATGGCACAACAATTAGTCTGCAGAGGGTAATTTCTCAATGCCTTTTCATGACACCAGGTTTCAACAAGCCCTATAATGACCCATCCAGCCTCCCACCACAATCCCTAAGTTTTTTTTATAGTCACAGGTAATTACACCATGGAGAGATGACATCACTTTCATCAACAGGGTTTGCAGCTGACAGGAAGATGCTTTGTGGATGTTTTGGGAACTACATCCTCATTTAGCAAACAATTTGCTATGGTCCCTATTGTTCCTTCCCAAGAATAGAACCACCTTGGCAAACGTTGTGCCTAAACTGGAACCAGACAACCAAGAGCCACTGTAGATGAGAACAGAAACCACCACAGAGGGAAACATGGTAACCCAGAGATGACTCTCATAACCTTTTTATCCACCAGGAGAAAACATGGTCTCTTTCTTCCTCCCATCAGGAAATACAAAAAACAGGTCTCGGTGAAGCCTGCCATTCATCACAGGTAGTGTGGCTCCCAGCAAAGACCGTGGGCAAGAGTCAAGACATATTGAGCACAAATCCCAGTCAGCCTCATCACTTAAAATCACCAGTCTCTGAACAAGTTATCGAACCTCTCCTCTGGCTCAGTTTCTCTTTTATGAAATGGTTCCACAACCAACTATCTTGGGTGTTCGAAGAGCTTTATATGCAATGATAACAGAGCCTGACACATATATGATGCTCTATATACATCAGTTTCCCACTCGTCCTCTCCTCTCAACTCAGTGAACATTATCTCTGACTCCAGGGTCCTTCCGAGATGAGGTGAGCCAGGGCCACCTGCCAACATCTCTTTGCTACGGGCCAAAGCCAAGTCATCTCCCAGCGAACCTAGTTCCCAACATTTTCCATTTTCAATGAAAACTAACTGTCTGGCTTTCTCACTGTCGTATAGAAATGCAGATGGGTGTTTTCCCTGATATTCTAAAATTGTTTTAGGTGACTGTGTGACATTTAACATGGCCTAACATGTCATGGCAACATTTTAAAAGGAAAAAAATCAGAAACAAGTAAATACTGAGTATGTTTAGTAAATAAGCTTAGGAAAGAAAGAGAATGCAAACAAAAGCTTTTTATGAGTCAGCAAGCCAGCTGGACTGAGATCAAACTATGCAAACATGAGCTTTCTGAAAGGCAGTGAGGATTCCCGAAGTAAATTAATCCTCCTCACTGGTCAAATTTGATAACGGCTCTTATCTCCAACTCAAACAGTACTTTGCACCTTAAATTTTATATTTCAATGACAGCAAAGAATATCATCTGCATAAAAAGTCTACTGCACATTGTGACTCAACAGTAGGTCACATACCAATTCTGTTGTTGTTTGGGAATTACATCACACATTTTATATGCCAAGTGCCTTCCAATCATTTTTATTAGTCTACACAACACCAACTTAACATTCTTAAGGATTATTGTTTCTGTTTTGCAGAAGACACAAAGAGGTCATTTGATTTGCCTCAGGCCAGACAGCAAGTCTCAAGATTACAGGTAAAATGAAACAGCTGGGAGATCTGAGAAAGGCTGCTACACTAGGAAGAGATCTTAATTCCTCCTAGTCCAAGAAAGGCAAATTGGGTAGCATGTGCACAGATTTTATTTTTAATTCTGATCTACCCACTGCATGATGTCACTAGGTGTGAAGAATAAGATATATCTCCTTTTGCCAGTCTTAAAAAGGAAACTTTTCAATAATTTTCCCAGTTTAAAGGAATGACCAAGGGAAAGCTTGACCCAATGCCTCTCTAACATCTTCTCTGCTATAACTCTAAATCTCAAGCTGTAGATGAGAGAAACCAGTATGGAACCTGAACTTTCAATGTGATGTAATTCTACTCGAGAACTCTCAAGTACCTCTTCCTACATGATTTTTCCTGCTAAACCTTAGATTGTGATCAAAACCATGATATTTGATGATGAGATGATAATAGATGATGATGACTGTGGTATCTATGACCAGAGACAATGCAGACAAATTGCCCCCCAGAGGATGCCCACTACCTAGGTCTAGTGGGATTCTCAGACATGAATGTGCATGTACACACACATACAGCTGGGGTCTACTACAGCCCACTGGATAGCAAGGCTGCATATTTTACAAACACCCATTTAAAAATGTCTCTAAAGTGTGTGTTCAGAAACAGCTACAAGGAACAGGTAAGAAATGCAAGGAGGAGGCCAGGCACAGTAGTTCACACCCATTATCTCAGCACTTTGAAAGGCAGAGGGGAGAGGATCCCTTCAGCCCAGGAGTTCCAGATCAGCCTGGGCAACATAAAATTTTTTTTTAATTAGTTGGGCATGGCAGTGCATGTCTATGGTCCCAGCTACTCAGGAGGCTGAGGTGGGAGGACTGCTTGAGTCTGGACGGTCAAAGCTGCAGTGAGCTATGATTGTACCACTGCACTCCAGCCTAGGCAACAGAACAAGACTCATCTCTAAAATAAATAAATAAAAAGAAAAAGAAAAAAGAAATGCAAAAAGAGGAAGAGACGCTTTCCTGAACTAAACTGCCTTTTCTAGGCTTCAGAGTATCTGAGATCTTGGTTTCTGGGCAAGCCTGCTTGGCATACTGCTTATGGCAGGCACAGCCATACAGGTGTATTTTGGGTTTCAGGCCTAGAAAGGGCACCACCTCCACCTCCCAGAAATCACTCCAAAGAGAGGGAAAAACACTGGTGGCAATTTGGTACACTGGATCTAAACAAAGGTGAACCCCCTTCCCCTACCAGTACACATGTTTTATGGGGAGTAGAAAAGACTCGGAGGTTGGGGTGGCAGGGAGGGAGCACTCTTTGCAGGTAGGGGAGGGGAAAGAAAACAAAAGAGCCAACTTTCCCATCCTGATCTGAGCCTACACTATAAACAGACACATTTTTCCACAATGGAAAATAATAGTCTCTTTATCCAGCCACTGTAGAACCTGATAATCGATTTCAGACCTTGAATGGGAAGCTGGAAAGGTGTGGGTAGTTGGAATATGAGGTGGAGAATGGGAGGGATGGAGCCAACAAAAGGGAGGGTAGGGGTAAGTAGGATAGCTTCATGACACTAAACTGTGGGCCAGTTTGCCAACTTCTGCTCTGAAGACACAGTGGCGAATAAGACAAAGTCACTACACTCTGTGGTTCTGGCAGGTCACAGTGGTATGCCAGGCACTAGGCTAGGCCCTGGTCCCACCATTAGCTGTGAGACTCTGGGCAGCAAGTGCACAGCTCTCTGAAGCCCAAGCTGGTTCTGACTAGTCTTCCTTCCTTCCTGCTCTGACAGTCATTCCATTCATGTGCATACTTATTAAGTATCATTTGTTCTGGGCTGGGGGAGAACCTCTTTTACAAAGACCCAAATATTTTAAAGCCTAAACATTTTAGGCTTTTCAGGCCACATGGTCTTTGTCACAACTACTCAACTCTGCCACTGTAGCACAAAAGCAGCCACAGACAACATATACATGAATGAGCATTGCCGTGTTCCAATAAAGCTTTATGGACACTGAAGTTTGAGTTTCATATCAATTTTTACATGTCATGAAATATCCTTCTGATTTTTTTCCAACCATTTAAAAATATCAACAGTTAACTGGAAGACTACAAAAGCAGACAGCAGGTAGAATTTGGCCTGTGGGCCAGTTTGACAACTTCTGCTCTAAAGACACAGTGGTGAATAAGCAAAGTCACCATACTTTGCGGTTCTGCAACTACCACTTCTGGCCTCCTCTGGTTTTGGAGTGACCCTATAAGTGGAGGCTCTGTTTCATTTTGTTGCACATTGGTGCAGCCTAGTCTTCTCTTCCTTTGAAACCTCATATAATCATGATGACCACATTGTGGGGTCCCAATCATCACGGCCCCCTGGGTTGTGCCAGGGGCTCCTCATGACTAGGGAGGAAAGGCTTGGGTTAAGGATCAGAATGGGGTGGAAGGAAAGGCAAATCTACATGTTGGTAGTGGAGAAGGCTACAATGGAACAACAACAAAAAAAATCAGTAATTGTTTCTTGCAACAATTCAGAAAAAAAAATCAGCTGAGACTGTACTATTACCTGTTTATGTTGGGCAACTGGGTGGTGGCAGCTGACAGAGAATAAAAGAAATAACACTAAACGGTGGAGGCTCTTCAGCCGTAATATACCACTCCCCTACTGCTTCCACCAAAGTCCCCTTCCAGATTCTAGTTCAGAGATCCCTCTACAGGAAACACATCCATGGTGAAGAAAAGTACCATGCATGTGTTTCTAATGAAGTCCAGTAGGAACATCAGTACTGGTGAGTTCAATGATGATTCCAGAGCTCACAGACACAGAGGTAGGTTGTGGCACACCACCCAGAGGCCTACTGTACACACCCAAACAGGTCCTTTCTAAAAGGGCATTTTGTCTAGAGGACCACACAAAGACCACCTAGAAGGAGAGCACTGTTGAAGGCAAAAAGGGCTGTAAAAACTCAAAAAGGCTTAATGGGTCAGGTGTGTGGCTCACACCTGTAATCCCAACACTTTGAGAGGCCAAGGCAGGTAGATCACCTGAGATCAGGAGTTTGAGACTAGCCTGGCCAACATGGTGAAACCTCGTCTCTACTAAATAATAAAAAAAAAAAAATTAGCTGGGCGTGGTGGCATGTGCCTGTAGTCCCAGCTACTCAGGAGGCTGAGGCAGGAGAATCGCTGGAACCCGGGAGGTAGAGGTTGCAGTGAACCAAAATCATGCCACTGCACTCCAGCCTGGGGGACACAGTGAAATTCTGTCTCAAAAACAAACAAACAAAAAAAACAAAACAAACAAACAAAAAAAGGCTCAATGGTGCATTTCTAGCCCCTGCTAGGGCCCCTCCAGCTCACCCTTTTCAACCACAAAGTCCTTAGAATCATGAAAGCATTTACTGAAGGACAAATAAGTGATTTTAAAGGTTATTCCAGGTAAACCCCTTCATTTGACAGAGGGAAAGCTGAGCCTCAGAATGGTTAAGTCTCTTGCTAAGATCACAACATTTGTAGTGTCAGTGACCAGGTCCTATTTTCACTACATTATAATTCTTCAATTATGCACTCATTCTGAGAAAAAGCACAGAAAGACAAGAAACAAACAAAAGAGAGCTAACAATCATTACATGCTTATTGTATTATCTCAATCTTCACAATCACCCAATGAGGTAGGTACTATTATTATCCCATTTTGCAGCTGAGGAAACAGAGGACTGCAGCAGTAAAACAACTTGTTCAGGGTCTCAGGGCAAGCAAGTAGTGAGAATGGGCACTGAACACAGGCAGCCTGATTCCAAATCCCCCAACCCCTGCTCTCCCTCCCCCTGCTATCCCTCCCCTAGCCACCCCACCCTTAACCTGCATATTGTGTTCTTTATACCTCTGTCCTCCTGATGATTATGGCTGGGGGAGAGGGGTGACAAGGTTACTAACAGCAGGGTCTCACACACTCCTCCTCCAACTGGCTCATTAGGCCCCAGAAGGACTGGCTCCCTGCTATATTTACTACAGCACAAAAGCCCTCCGCCCTCTGCTCTCCCTGAAACTGCCTGCCAGGAGGAGAGTCCCCTGTTCTAGTCTATAGAAAAACAATGGTATTAAGTATTTTCCCAGCTACACACAGAAGGCAGGTCAGAACTTACCGGAAGCAAGTCCGTCTCCAAGCAGGGTGCTAAGGATCACCAGCGGAAGGAACACTCCATGTCCCACGGAGGCCACGGCAAACACTGAGGTGCTCTTTGGTGCTATCCTGCCATGGCACATCTTTTATCCGTCCAAGTTTTTTTTTAAAAAGAAAAAGATTTAAAATCCAGAAGAATCCTGTAGCCAACAAACAAACAAGGACATAGATAAAGTGAAAACTTCAGCCATAAGTTAAAGATAGCTACTTTGGTAAGGAAACCATAATCACACACAAAGTTGACAAAATTCTAGCAACTGAATTTCTGCTGCCAGGAGAGACAAGCACAGAAGGGGCTTTCAACTCCTCCCTGGGAAAACAAGGCCTGCAGCATGCTGGAGCCAGGAGGTGAGCTCTCTCACTTGGGTGTCAGTCAGGCACAGCAGGGCTTTCAGAAACTGCCCAGCTCTGCCCCACCGCCTGCCTGGAGGCTCCAGCAGAGAGGTGGCTATTGACACAGAGCTGCTACACCCAAGTCAAGCTTTGCCTTTGTCACTTGGACTCAGAACAAGTTCAACTAACCAAAAGAGAGAGAGAACACGTGTGTAAAGGGAGAATACACCGCCTAGAGAAGGAATGCAGCAGTGGGAGCTGAGGGCCCTGGCCTGCTTGCTAAACTGCCAAAGGCTGATGAGCTGGAGGATCTGACTAGACAGCTGTGAATCTCAAAAACTGACTAATTAATTCAAAGCTCACCCAACACACCTGTGACCACATTCTGTTGGCTGTCCCCAACAAAGATTGGGAGAGGGGAGGACAAACAGGACAGGACTTAGAGAATGGGCTGTAATTGCTAATTAGCCCTACCACCCACCCACTTTAGTTCAAAGATTTCAGAAAAGTAGGAACCAGAAGGGAGAGAGAGGAAAAGAGGGAAAGGGGGAAAGAGGAGAGGGTGGAGGGGTGGAGAGGGGCACGGGGGGAGACGGGGAGAGGGGGAGAATCAGAGGTCAAGACTTTAAAGATTTTCTTTTTTTTATTATACTTTAAGTTCTGGGGCACGTGTGCAGGTCGTGCAGGATTGTTACATAGGTATACACATGCCATGGTAGTTTGCTGC
The DNA here is from genome assembly GCA_963573385.1 of Cacajao melanocephalus. Lineage (NCBI taxonomy): Eukaryota > Metazoa > Chordata > Mammalia > Primates > Pitheciidae > Cacajao > Cacajao melanocephalus. The sequence continues at coordinate 69,031 of CAUYLG010061887.1, forward strand.
ATCCATTCCTCCGCCCCGTCACCTACTTTAGGTATTTTTCCTAATGTTATCCCTCCCAAATCCACACCCCCCAACCCCCACGCTATCCTTCCCCTAGGCCTCCCGCCCCGCAATAGGCCCCCAGTGTGTGATGTTCCCCTCCCTGTGTCCATGTGTTCAACACCCACTTATGAGTGAGAACATGCAGTGTTTGGCTTTCTGTTCTTGTGTCAGTCTGCTGAGAACGATAGTTTCCAGCTTCATCCATGTCCCTGAAAAAGACATGAACTCATCCTTCTTTTATGGCTGCATAGTATTCCATGGTGTCTATGTGCCACATATTCTTTATCCAGTCTATCATTGTTAGGCATCTGGGTTGGTTCCAAGTCTTTGCTATTGTTAACAGTGCCGCAATGAACACATATGTGCATGTGTCTTTATAACAGAACAATTTATAATCCTTTGGGTATATATCCAGTAATGGGATTGCTGGATCAAATGGTATTTCTAGATCCTTGAGGAATCGCCACACTGTCTTCCACAATGGTTGAACTAATTTACACTCTCACCAACAGTGTAAAACCATTCCTATTTCTCTACATCCTCTCCAGCATCTGTTGTCTCCAGATTTTTAACGATCGTCATTCTAACTTGCGTGAGATGGTATCTCAATGTGGTTTTGATGTGCATTTCTCTAATGAACAAAGCTGGAGGCATCATGTCACCTGACTTCAAACTATACTACAAGGCTACAGTAATCAAAACAGCATGGTACTGGTACCAAAACAGAGATATAGACCAATGGAACAAAACAGAGGCCTCAGAAGTAACACCACACATCTACAACCAACTGAGCTTTGACAAACCTGACAAAAACAAGCAATGGGGAAAGGGTTCCCTGTTTAATAAATAGTGTTGGGAAAACTAGCTAGCCATGTGCAGAAAGCTGAAACTGAACCCCTTCCTTACACCTTATACAAAAATTAACTCCAGATGGATTAAAGATTTAAATGTAAGACCTAACACCATAAAAACCCTAGAAGAAAACCTAGGCAACACCATTCAGGATATAGGCACAGGCAAGGACTTCATGACTAAAGCACCAAAAGCAATGGCAACAAAAGCCAAAATAGACAAATGGGATCTAATTTAACTTAAGAGCTTCTGCACAGCAGAAGAAACACTCATTAGAGTGAACTGGCAACCAACAGAATGGGAAAAAATCTTTGCCATCTACGCATCTGACAAAGGGCTGATATCCAGAATCTAAGAAGAACCAAAACAAATTTACAAGAAAAAAACCACCCCATCAAAAAGTGGGCAAAGGATATGAACAGATACTTTTCAAAAGAAGACATTTATACCAGTAATGATGAGTATGAAAAAATGCTCATCATCACTGGTCATTAGACTTTAAAGATTATTTTCTATAAGCTTTTAAGGAGGCAACTGGATTGACGATACATTATAATACATTACGGTGTGGGCCTATTGTATTTTAGTTGACTTATTTGATTTCATTTGCCAGTTATTTTAGTTTACAATAGGTATTTCATATAATATTACATTTCCTTTTTTTAAGTTACACATACACCCTCTTCTCCATTAATAAGGCTTTATATGTATAGATTAGGGAGTCTGTCATCTATATCCTTAATAACGAATGCCCCTGGGACTCTGCCAGAGATATTACCCAGATTTGATTTTGTTTGTTTGTTCTGAGGCAGAGTCTTGCTCTGCTGCCCAAGCTGGAGTGCAATGGCATGATCTTGGCTCACTGCAACCTCCACCTCCTGGGTTCAAGCAATTCTTCCGCCTCAGGCTCCCAAGTAGCTGGAATTACAGGTGCCTGCTAGCATATCCAGCTAATTTTTATATTTTTAGTAGAGACAGGGCTTTACCATGTTGGCCCAGCTGGTCTCAAACTCCTGGCCACAACCCCCCATCTCAGCCTCCCAAAGTGCTGGGATTATAGGCATGAGCTTCTGCACCTAGCCCCTAATCTGATTTTAATCTGTATCTGAAGTGTAACTGAGGCCTATGCTCCCTTCCTAAAGAGAGTAAATGAAAAGCTGTCAAAACGTTCATGAACAGAGCTGGCCACTGGTCTTCATCTACTTCCCTCTAATAATTGTGACTATGGCAGTCTTCTGTTTCCAGCTTTCACCCAGACTCCAGTTTGAGCCTTTAAAACTGTAGAACAGGTATGGTTCCTGAAGAGTCTGTGGTGGAGCCTGTGAGTGACCACCAAATGATACAGAAAACTGTGTGTGGAATGTGTGCCCATTTAAGTGGCTAAGAGCAGTAAAGTCAGAATACCTGGATTCAAATCTGTTTCCTTATTACGACCTTGCGGTCAAGTCATATAACATCTCTTTGCCTCAGTTTTCTTATCTGTAAAATAGGGACAGTAACCACAGTAACTTCATAGCGTTGATATAAGGATTAGGATAGACAAAGTGCCTGGGAAAGTGCTCGGTACTTTGTAAGACCTCAGTAAACACTGGCTGCTGTTGCTGTTGTAATCATTAATAAGACCTGCACTTCAGGGGCCTTATAATTCCTCAAGTTCCACCATCTCATTTGACAGATGCCAAATCAAGGTCCAAAGGGGTTAAGGGATATGCTCAGGAGCCCCAGCTGGTCAGTGACAGAGTTGGCAATGGGCCCTTTGGTGTTGCTGTTTTAGATGCAGCCACACCAGGTAACCCTACCAGGCAGTTGTAATCCCCTGGAGGCAATAACCAGTGGTTTATCAAGATTGACACCTGCATGTGCCACATTGCAGCATGTGCACAAAAAATATTTAAGTAGTGAATGAACTGAGGCCACATAAGATAGTGCTTCGGTGTTCTGTGCATAAGTGGTGGTAGTCAGGAAAGACTGCCTACAGGAAGGTGATGCTAAGCTGAATCCTAACGGATGTGAGAGGGAGGGAGGGAGGGAAGAAGGGAGGAAGGAGGGAGGGAAGGAAGAAGAGAGAAAGAAGGGAGGGAGGCAGGCAGGCAGGCAGGCAGGAGGCAAAGAAAAAGAAGGAGGCACCAAATACAAGTGCATCAGAGTACTATGGAAGCGCATTACTCCTGACTAAGGCTGGAGGCAGGGGCTAAGCAGAGAGGTTTAAACTTTACCCTTACAAGGATTGTAAACAGGGAAATAAGACTAAATTCATTTAGGAAGATCATTCTGGCAGGGATTTTAGAGGATTTTGATTGGGGGGCAGGGGCAGACAGAAAAAGAGCTGTGGGGCCTGCCAAATAGTAAAGAATCCTAAATTTAGTTTTTTGCTGTGTGTTTTTGTTTTTTAAAGACACAGGGTCTTGCTCTGTCAAACAGGCTGGAATGCAGTGATGTGAGCATAGCTCACCTGAACTCCTTGGCTCAAGCAATCCTTCTGCCTCAGCATCCCAAGTAGCTGGGACTACAGGCACACAACACCACGCCTAGTTTTTTTTTTAAAGACAGAGGGTGTCTCGCTATGTTGCCTGGGCTGCTCTCAAACTACTGGCCTCAAGCAATCCTCCTAACTTGGCCTCCCAAAGGGCTAGAATTAGAAGGATAAGCCACTCTGCCTGGCTAGCATTTTATAATAAATACAGAGCCCTATGGAGAGCAACTTGTTAGTATCTATCCAAAAAAAATGCACATATAGTCTGACCTATCAGTTCTAAAATCTGTGCTAAGAAATCATATGTGCAATGACATGTATGAAAGATATTCACATATTGCTTGTAAAGGCAAAAGACTAAAGCAACCTAAAAGTTCATCAAAGGGGGGTGCTTAAATAGTACACCCAATATAATGAAATACCATGCAGTGGTGTAAAAAGAACAGGGCACTTCAACTTGTGCTAATATGGAATGACTTCTAAAATTAGTATGTGAAAAAAATAACTTGCGTATATGCATGTATTTTTAAAGGACACACACACACACACACACATATACATCTGTAAGTACTGAAAAACTCAACCAGAATAAAGCACAAGAAATTGGTAACTAATGATTGCCTTCAGGGAGGGGAACTGTTGGTTAACAGGGAAGGAGAAAAACATTTTTTACTGCATATATTTCCTTTTACTATCTTGAGTGTTGTATTTTGTACATATATTACCTATTCAAACAAAATATAATGTAGCAAGGCCTTCCAATAGACCACCTGTCTTCTCTCTCAACAAACTGCCATTAAAATAAATCTCAAAAACCTAATTGCTCCCTCCCCCAGGAATAAAGTCATTTTAGGGGCTCAGCACAAGCGTCATCTAGAGGAATTCTTCCCTGACACTTCACACCACCACCTCCAAGGTAGAAATGACCCCTTCTTACCTTGCTATGACTGTACCTTTAACAGGTTATCACACCTATTTGCTCATCTGTCTCACCATACTAGGCTGAGAGTTCCTTGAAGGCAGGGACAATGAATTACTCAACTTGGAATCTTCACTAGCCAGCACAAGGCCTGGCATCTGACAGGCAGGCAGCAAAGGTTTGCCAAAATCATGAATCCTATAGGGAGGAGCCAGTACAGAATTAGAGCAGAGAAGATGTACACGTGTGAGTTCCTGATTGGTTTTAGGGTTTTTTGTTTTTGTTTTTGGTTTTGTTTTGCAGAAACAACTGGCTCCTCCCTTACTGCTTAAGCAGCTACCTGAGTCAAGGAACCAATTCCACCACGAAGCATACGACAGGACAGGTGCAGAACAGACTGGGTGATGGAAATGGGGGCTTTGCAAAGAAAAGATAAATGTGGAGTGTTTATATGTAAGGCTAGGTCAAGAGTTAACTGTTTCAGAAATAAAAAGAGAGGAAAGCTAGCCCCTAAAACTCCGAAGTATTGCCCAGAATGGGAGAACCTAGCTACTGTGGAGAAAGGGCCACACTATAAACCTAATAATTTTAAGAAATAATCTCCTTGGAATATAGAATTTTGAAAAACAAGACCTGTTTTGGGATTGTGGCTTTAGTACATCAAGCAAAAAGAAAAGCATTTCAAAACAAGTTAACACTAGGTATTCATTATCCCTAGAGAAATACTGAGGCTAAAACTTTGTTTAAACAAAAAGAATCCATTTCACTTCAGTATTCCTTTAGCATGTACATGACTACTTCTCCTAATTAAAAAAATTATCACTGGAGAGGAACCTGAAACTAACTCTCAAGTTCAAAACTAGCACTCAGCCATCCTCACAAGGAATATCAGGTGCGAACTTGGAGGTGAGACAGAGGAGAAGGCCTGCAATGACTCAGTCTCACCTCTGCCACCACACAGCTGGCTGGTCATGAAGGCTCTGCCTTATGTTTCCACATCTGAAAAAGGCTCTAAGGTCTCTTTCAGCCATAGAATTTTTCACTGCTTCTACCCTTCTCTTGTTCTCTTGTTGTAATCCAATCACTTCCCCTAGTAGCCAGCTTTCCTCTTCAAAACACAGGTGAGGAGAGTCACCCTTCTGATTTTATTTCTTGGAAACTCATGCGCTGCCCCAACAGCCAGTGGTAGCAGGAGGCCCCAGCTGGACTGTCAGCCCCAAAAGGGAAGCCTCTCCACCTCTGTAAACCCAGAACATCAACAGCTAGGTGACTGTGCCCTGCCGAATGTGATGTCATGGACACTCACTTCCTGTCCATAAGTTCCTCCAATGAGGAAGAACACTGTCCTCAAGCCACAGCTCTGATCTTGAGGAAGCCACTTACTTCATCTCTGCCCCTGTTTCCTCATTTGTAAAGTGGGGCTGTTACTTGCTTTACTATCTCCCTAGGCTTTGTTGAGGCTCAAAAGGAACAAAACATGAGGAAATGCTCTGTAAATTAGAAACACCCAGGGCTTACATTTACAGTCTTAGCCAGAAGCCAAGACAGCAGAGGCCTATCTGAGAAATGACACGCATGGTGGGCTTTTGGTGTTAAAAGTCTGCAACACAAGCCCAAAGTTCACATTGTTTACTGCCTTCTTGTTGCCACAGATGCTTCCAGGTTAACCCAAGAGCCTGCTAATAAGGTTAAAGGTGCCCTGGAGACAACAGGAACACCAGAAGACACACTTCAAAAATGGCTTCTGGCCTTGGGAGGCTGCAGCAGCGGCTGGGGCCAGCCAGGAAACAGCCAGGGCCCCCTGTTCCCTAGGCATCCAGGGTCCAGATCTCCTCAGTTCGTGCCTGGCTACCCTGTGGCCCAGCCCTGCCGAGAATGCCAAAGTCCTGCTGAAGGTGTAAGGTCATCTCACACTATCGAACTCTTCTCCTGAAGACAAGAGGGGCATGATTCGGTAAAGCGTGGCTCCTAGGTGCTGTGTGGGTCAAGTCACACTGTGTTTACGTGTAATTTTTACTTTTATTTGAGACGGAGTCTCGCTCTGTTGCCCAGGCTGGAGTGCAGTGGCACAATCTCGGCTCACTGCAGCCTCTGCCTCCTGGGTTCAAGTAATTCTCGTGCCTCAGCCTTCTGAGTAGCTGGGACTACAGGCACATGCCACCATGACTGGCTAATTTTTACATTTTTAGCAGAGACAGAGTTTCGCCATGATGGTCAAGCTGGTTTCAAACTCCTGCCTCAAGTGATCAGCCTGCCTCAGCCTGTACAGGTAATTTTTAGAACAAATTGTTTCTTAAACCATGGCTCCTCTGTCCATTAGTTAAGATAGGGAACTGGGATGACAAAACCAACATAAATCCTTTTCTTGCCTCAGACTAAACAAGACAGGAGATAATGGCAGTAGTGGTGAGAGTCTAGAACAAGAGAATTTATTCCTTTGATAAACCATGTTCACCAACCTTGATCCTGCCACATGATGGGAAAGGACAAAGAACAGTTTGAGAAATGTGAACAGAATTTAACCAGCTAATTACATTTCATTTCCGGTTGCAATGATAAAAAGTCCTAACACTTTGAAGTCCAAAGTTCCCCAGAGGGGTGTGGTAAGAGAAATGACTAATACAGCCAAAGCTGCCCAGGCCCTTCCTTAACCTCTCTTTCTTCCCCTCTGTACTCCTACTCACCCTGAAATGGTCAGGTTACAGCATCAAAACATATCTAAACATTCATTGGATCTTAATGCCTCCTACTCCCCAAAATTCAGTTACTCTTCTGTCTTCTCTCACTGTGGATCAATGGATTCTTCTAGTCCTACTAACTTCTACATCTTCCCCTTTCCTTTGTGCCACTAACACTTGAGTGCTTCAACAGCCACAGATTCTACTGGACTCTGACATCCTGTCAGGCCAGAATATCACCTTATCCATCTCCTTTAATCTCCAGCTCCTACCTGAAAAGGCAAACATCAAACTCTTATTACAATCACACCCCCTCCAAATCACAAACATTACCCTCCACTTTCCTCTTAAGCCACCTAAGCCATTATAGAGTGTAAGAGGTTTTTTTTTGTTAATTGCTTTGATATTCCCTGTGCCCTTGTTTTCTACCCCCAGAATTGCTCATCACATGATCTGGGCATCACGCTTTCCCCAGCTTCAGACAACAGGAACGCCAGAAGACACACTACCACCCCACGTAAGCCTTCTCTTTAACAAGTCTCCAACACCTCTCTTCTAGCACCTAACAGCAGAATGACTGCAGCAGGGACCTGAACACAAGACAGGAGAGACAGCCTAGGTCCCAGCTTGCCACTGAAAAGTGGTTTGACCTCAGGCAAGTCAGTGAGTCTTCCTGGTCTCAGGGGTGAACCTGGATGATCCCCTAAGGACCTCTCAGTTCTAAGAAAACTGGAATGTCTTCTGGGGAATAGGAGGGGCCCAAAAGTATTTCCTCTAAAAAGTAAGATAACAAAGGCTCCGACTGGAAGGAAGAAACATTAACTCTATCCTCATTGTTCTGACTGAGCAGCACATTCCCATCCATCTTCCCAAGACGGATCCCTAGCATCTACCTTCCTTACATTGCAGCAAACCCAGGATAATCCACTTTCCCTTTAGAGTTTAATCAATCCATCAGCATATTTGTATGGACTATTCATACACAGTGTTCCTAAAATGTTTCCAAAAATAACACAGGTCTTAACAACAACAAAACCCAGCCTTTGCACACATTGCAGAGCTATAGGGGCCCAGGGAGAAACGGAGAAAAGATGCAAGAGAGAAAGGCAAGAGAGAACAAACAAGATTGGACAGGAAAAAAAGGGAGAGAAAGCAAAGTGCTTGTGAGCAGGAACCAAGCCTGTCCTAAGGTCCTGACCCGAAGGTAAGAAACCCCTTCTCTAGTTCCAGCTTCAACACGACTGATGGGCCAAATTTGGACAAGCACTTTGCTTCCATGCCTCTGTTTTCTCATCAGTAAAATTAAACAGTTGAACTACATATCTCTCAGGGAGGCCAGTATCATGGAAACATGTTGGTAGATATTATCAATTGGGTGGTCTAGGGCAAGTTATTTTCAGTTGCTGTCTGTAAACTTGGATAAACGATACCACCTCATTGGGTTGTTGTGCGGTGAAATTAAGACAAACGTGAGACACACAGGATGATGTCTGAAACAATGGGTGCTCAAATTCATGCTAAATCCCTTCCTGTTCTAACAGGTTGTGACTGACCCCCACTAGACTCCCAAAGGGCACCGTTTCAGCTGGTTTGGAAACACTGCCTGAGACTAGGGTCAAAACACAATGTTAGATTAGACAAAAGAACACTAACAAGTTAAACAAGTGAACCTCCCACATTCTTTCCCATCAAATTCTAAAAATAGTTTTTAAAGCACTTAGCACTACCTCCCCTCCAAATTAAACAGCTACTGTGACTCTCCTAAAATAATATCAGTTTCTGGGAGACTTAGGGAATATACACATACACACATTTGTCCTCATTAAGTAGGTGGTATTAGCCCCATTTTACAGATAAATGGAATCCAAGGGGACTGGAAGTCTCCTCCTGCTTCCCTACTTAATAGGGCTCCCTGCTCTTTTGTTTTCCAAACAAAAGGTCAAGTTTAGTTTCCATTTTAGTTTTGGGAGAATTTCTCACTTCAGCCCAAAGGCATGGAAGGCTCTTCCAAACCCTCAGCATTCCTGCCTGGACCAGGAATGGAACAGCAGTCAATTTAATCCCTCCCCAAAGGCCACTCACAGTTATTTAACTTTTGTATGCTGCATTTCCTCAGGTAATAAACTCCTGCAGAGACCACCAATTCTGTGCCCCCAAAGTGCTTAACAAATAATTCTCCAAGGAATGAGGAAAAAAAAGATAAACTCAGAAGATACAATTTGTATAGAAAAATACCAAATGGCAAAATAGCAGGACATATAAAACAGGAGAGAAAAGATTATATAAATCCTGAAATTTGGCCAGGTAGCAAAACAGATGCTTGGCAGGAGCAACTGTAATTGGTTCCTAGACCCTAGAGACATACATGTGTCATCACATCTCTCTGCTTGGTTCCCATCAGGGCTGAGTGGAACAGGCTTCAATACCCAGTTGGCAAATAAAGTCCTAGAAGCCGATTTGCTAAAGCTGACTTCTTAGGGCTCTGTGTTTCCAATGACTATACTGCGATTCAGCTAATATTTACTGACTGTCTTCTGTGCAAGGCTTGGGTGATCACAGAGATGAATTGGTGCACAGTTCTTACTCTCAAGGAATTCACAACTTACGTGAGAGGAATTATGTTTATCTATGTAACACTGTCAAATTGTTAGTAGGGCCCCAAAGAAGGTTTTTTAAAAAGTGCTATGAGAGCACAGAGGAGACAGGAACAAAGACTTCTGATGGGAGTAGGGAGAAGTAAAAGAGAAAGCTTTGAGTTGGACCTTGAACCCATGAACACATTTACAGCTCCCAGGACAGTGTTTTACATGCACAGTGCTACTTAAAAGAAAGACAAGGAAATGGAAGAACAACTCACCAAAAGGATGGCAGAGAGGAGAGAAAAAAAAACTGTTAATTTTTTCTGCCTAGAATCACTGACTGGTAACAAAAAATAAATGTCTATCTATATACCTTCACTCAAGAAATGTTTAGGAGCTAAATTTTGGCATTCAGAGTACTTATAGCTATGCAGGAAACACCTCCTCCAGGTCAAAAATAGCAAACCCTAGAGAACTGGCTGATGCAGTTATGTTTACTTTTTACCATCTCTGTGGATCGTTTTCCAAAGGCCCCAGAGTGGGATGGTATAAACAGGTCTGTGTCACTTCCTGGTTCTCAGGCCTTCTGCTACATTCCCAGTCAGTCTGGGAAAGCTGCCTATTTAAAAATAAACTTTAAAAATGCACCAAAAACTCCAACCCTAAACCACCCTTCCCTCTATCTCATTCAATTTCACTGAAATTAAAAGGATAGTGAGAAATAAGACAAAAATGACCACAGAAAATGAGTTCTCAGATTAAAACAACAAATAGGTCCTCAACTGAGCTCAATGTCAAGAGACTTGGATTCTACTTGTGTTTCTCCTTTAACTGGAAAGCCTGACCTTGAACAAACAGGATGCTTCATCTCTCTGCACCATAGCTACTTCAGCATTCTCTTTACCTCAATGTAGCTATCCAACTTTCTGGACCTCTATTTCCTTTCTATAAAATGGTACTAATAATTCCTATATCACAGGGCTATTTTAAGTATCATATGGGAAATGTATATAAAGTACTTAGCATAGCGCCTGTGACTTAGTAAGTCATCAAAAATGGTAGTTACTATTATAGTCATCGCTATCTATCATTATTATTGTCGTCATCATCTGAAAATGCAGGCAGGGCTGGACTAGATAATCTCTACTTAAAGAGCTTCTCTGGTTCCAAATCCTGATATCTTGATTCTTTTTTTTTTTTGTCCTGAGATGCTCTGTCGCCCAGGCTGGGGTGCAGTGGCACAGTCTCAGCGCATAGCGATCTCCACCTCTCAGGTTCAAGCGATTCTCATGCCTTAGCCACCCGATTACCTAGAATTACAGGTGTGCGCCACCAGGCCCAACTGATTTTTCTATTTTTAGTAGAGACAGGGTTTAACCATGTTGGCCAGGCTGGTTTCAAACTTCTGGCCTCATGTAATCTCCCTGCCTCAGCCGCCCAAAGTGCTAGGATTACAGGGTGCCCAGCCCAAATCCAGATTCTTTAAGTCACTGTCTCCTTTTTTCTTTTTCTTTTCTTCTGTTTTTGTTTTGTTTTGTTTTTTTTCCAGGGGGCTGGACAGCAAGAAAAGGGAGATAAACTTGGCAAAACAGTTAAATACACATCCTCAGCCTTTATGTTAGAAGTACTAGGATACGATTAGGAAATCCATTAGTGAGTGAAATGAGGCATATTACTCCCCCAACAGAAAAATCTTGTGTATTTCTTATATTAAATCCACAGCATTGTGGCAAGTTCGCCAACAACACACTGTCTATAGTCCCATGGGCACCAAGGACAACCTCACCCCCACTCCACCAGCCAGCACAATTTGACTTCACCCACCTCACCTTTCACTTTATAAACAAACTTCTCAGCAGCTCCTTAGAGTGCCCTAAAAGACAGTAGAGTGGCCAATCCACCCCTTTCTAATAATGACTAATCGTTCCACAAAGTATTTATCCTTAAAGAGTTTTCCTGGCTGGGCGCCGTGGCTCATGCCTATAATCCCAGCACTTTGGGAGGCCAAGGCAGGCGGATTACCTGAGGTCGGGAGTTCAAGACCGGCCTGACCAACATCAAGAAACCCTGTCTCTACTAAAAATACAAAATTACCTGGGCATGGTGGTACATGCCTGTAATCCCAGCTACTCAGGAGGCTGAGGCAGGAGAATTGCTTGAACCTGAGGCAGAGGTTGCGGTGAGCTGAGATCATGCCATTGCACTCCAGCCTGGGCAACAAGAACGAAATTCCATCTCAAAAAAAAGAAAAGGAAAGAAAGTCTTCCTGGTACAAAATCAGATGACCTTCCCAAAAGTTAGTGTAACTAGGAGCATTCAGCTTCACCAAGGCCAAGGTATTTAACTGTAATTAAATTTGGATGAAATAAACAAATATTTTCATCCATCCATCCATCCATTCAGTGTCTGTGAAGTGCCAAATGCTATAGAAGATATCAAAAACTAATAGGATAGGGTGAGTGAGAAAAATAAAGGATGATGCCTAGGTTTCTGGCCTAAGTAACTGCATAAATGGTAGAAGCTACCACAGGAGAAAAATACAGGTGAATAAGTAGGTTTTGTCAGGGAACATAATGAATTTCATTCAGATTATTCTTTAATATGTTGACCTGGAGTACCTGAGGGATAATCAGTAGAAAGATCTAGGAGGCAAATTAGAAATGAATGTGAAACCCTACAGAGCACTCTGAACTTGGGATGTAGCCCTGGAGTGATCAACCTGTAAGTGATGGTTGAAACCATGTAAAATAGATGAGCTCACCTAGGAAAGAGGGCAGGTTGAGAAGAAAGCCAGGGACAGAATCCTAGGGAGAACACTAACTTACAATGGGCATACTGAGGAAGGAAAGCCTATGAAAGACTCCAAACGGTACATGGAAACCAGGGGCATGTGCAACACAGATGTCAAGAGACGGACAGAGACTCAAGGAAAACATGAGAAGTGGCAGATGCAGCAAAGGCCTAGAAAGATGAAGACTGAAAAAGGCCCACTTGATTTGGCCCCTAGGAGATCACTGGTGACCTAATTAAGAACAGTTTCATCAGAGTCGTGAGGGCAGATTATATCAAATTTAACATGAATTAAAAGTGGGAGGCCAAGCGCGGTGGCTCACGCCTGTAATCCCAGCACTTTGGGAGGCCAAGGCAGGTGGATCATCTCAGGTCGGGAGTTCAAGACCAGCCTGGCCAACATGGTGAAACTCCATCTCTACTAAAAATACAAAAATTAGCCAGGCGTCGTGGCGTGCACCTGTAGTCCCAGCTACTTGGAAGGCTGAGGCAGAAGAATTGCTTGAAGCAGGGAGGTGGAGGTTGCAGTGAGCCAAGATAGCGCCATTGCACTCCAGCCTGGGTGACAGAGCGAGACTGTTTCAAAAAAAAAAAATAAAGAAAGTGGACACAATAAAGGCAAAACTATTTGGGGAAGGAGATGAAAAGGAAGAGAGAAGACTGGATGATAACTAAAGGGGGTTTGTGTCTTATCAGATATACCTTCTCAGTTAACCCAATGATTTAAGGCTTCCTAAATGGTCCAGATAGCTCAGAGACACCCCCGACCCCCCTTCCACGGAAAGTCTCTCTGAACTAACATTTCCACACTCTATGTTTAGCAAAAGCTAGGTAGAAGTTGGGGATACAGCTTAAAGAGTTTCCTGCTTCCTTAGCGTTCAGCAACAGCAAAGTCTCTCTACCCCATCATCCCCTCCCCTGAAATTGCTACCTCTTCTATAGGATTCATGAATGGAAAAAAATAGTCAACCTAATGGCAATTACTTTGGCAGTAATTCCAAAGAGATGACCTTCCCTAATACATCTGAGGCCTTAAAGTTCTCCATACATATGGTCCCAGTTTCTGCCATTTCCCTCCTTCCTACTCAGAAAGTAACCTGAGTATTTTCCCCTGAGTTTCAGGTTTAGGATTTCAGGGACATGTCTTCGCCTCCATCTAATGAAGCTTAACAGCTCCAACGAGGTGCATACTCAAGCCAAACAAGATCCTGTCTTCTGGCTCCAAATGTTCTCCATCTTGTGTAACTTCCAGGAAGCCTCCTAATTCATAACCAAACCATGATTCCTCCTGTCCTCTTCATCATAAATTACCCAAACTTCCTGTAAGCTGTTAAGGTTGGACTGCGAGGTACAAGCAAAAATGAGAAGTAGGAACTCGCTGTTTCTTTCCTTTGATTAGCCCCATGATCCTGCTGCCATCTATACCCTTGTATCACCTTCTAATTGTACAAAGTCACTCCACCAAGGTCTGTATGTTCTAGTTCTACCCCAATCATACTTCCAGTTTTCTGCCTGTGGGGCCCTAAATCAGGAATCAAGAAGGAATATGCTTAAACTAATTCACATAAAGGGGATTCCTTCAAACGTCCATACAGAGATTCCAAAAGTAATCACAAATTAGTCAAAGTTCAGGCAAAGGCATCAAACAAATAACTTTATAAAATCCAGGCAAATCAGATGAGAACATGCCCTGAGAAAATAATTAATTAATTAATTCAGGCAACATTCTGGAATATGTTAAAAAAGATTATGATAAACACAGAGGAGATGAAGAAGAAACATCATAAATTCATGAGGGAATTTGATACTTTCCTCCAGACAGGGCTTCTAAACCCATTCCTAACAAGCTTCTTTCTTAAGGAACTCAGTGACTTTATTCAACACATCCATTGGGCACCTACATGTACTAGATTCCTTGAAAGGTACAAAGAGGGGGAGGAAGCATATGCCCTTTAGAGTTTATAGCTGGCTGGGGGCGGTGGCTCATGCCTGTAATCCCAGCACTTTGGGAGGCCAAGGCAGGCAGATCACCTGAGGTCAGGAGTTCAAGACCAGCCTGACCAATATGGACAAACCCCATCTCTATTAAAAATACAAAAATTAGCTGGGTAAGATGGCACATGCCTGTAATCCTAGCTGCTCGGGAGGCTGAGGCAGGAGAATCGCTTGAACCCGGGAGGCAGAGGTTGTGGTAAGCCGAGATCACACCATTGCACTCCAGCCTAGGCAACAAGAGCGAAACTCTGCCTCAAAAAAAAAAAAAAAAGAGTTTACATTCAACTGTATATTGTGTACAAGACATAAACACAAATAATTACAACATGTGGTACAAAGTGAAAAGTCATGGGAGATATACAGCCAAAGTGTCAAAGACAAAACAGGAAGATAAGCTGGAGTCCAGAAGAGGGAAGTGACAGAGACAATTATAGGGTCAATGTAGTCTAGTGAATAGGACATCGTTTCTGGAGTCACACAAAAAGGAATTCAAATCCTGACTCTGCCTCTTAGTTTCTCACAGGCCCTAGGTATGCTACCTTACTGTTGTGAACCTCTGTTTGTCACATATAAAATTGAGGTAACAGATCTATACTTCATGGAATTATAGAGTCAATGAGTCAAACATTTTTGAAAAGTTTAGGCCGGGTGTGGTTGCTCATGCCTATAATCCCAGCACTTTGGGAGGCCGAGGCGGGCGGATCATGAGGTTAGGAGTTCAAGACCAGCCTGACTAAGATGGTGAAACCCCATCTCTACTAAAAATACAAAAATTAGCCAGGTGTGGTGGCACACACCTGTAATCCCAGCTATTTGGGAAGCTGAGGCAGAGAAGTGCTTGAACCCCGGTGGTGGAGGTTGCAGTGAGCCAAGATCATACCACTGTACTCCAGCCTGGGCAACATAATGAGATTCTGTCTCTAAAAAAGAGAAAAGTTTAATATAATATTTGGCACAGAATAAGGCCAGGTAAAATGGAGGTGCCCACCCACACACAGACACTTAATGCTCTCTTTCCTCCTGCCACAGGGCTGTCTGGGCCTGACTCATGGATAGGCAGATAGCCAAGCACCTGCTGTTTGCTCACCAATTTTGACTAGTTAGTTCAGTTGTTTGCCCAGGTTTAATGGGACCATGATCAGGAGGTACAGGAAGAAGGCTCAAAGTATATCTATGTCACATGCATGTCAGGATGCACAGAGTCTTCTGCTAGAAGGTGCAGCATTAGAATACAGGTAAAGTTACAGATTATAACACATTCAGCATGATACTGACCATGCTATTCTTTTGGACCTATATAGCAGATGCTCGATAAATGTCTGGCAAATAGACATGATGTGAATCTGGTTGAATTATCATAAGATTTGTCTAAATGATCCATGTTTCAATAAGTGAACAGAGAAGGAAAATGACATCCAAGGTTAATATCTGATTTGAGGGATAGTTGAGGAATATCTACCTCTAGTCATGATGGAATAATGGGGACTCAATTCATTCTCCTTCTTAAACAACTGAAAACCAGATAAAATCACTGTTTTCAGACACTGGACAACAAGCAGCACAGGGCAGTAATCCTTGAGAAATGCGGAGGGAAAAATGTAGTCAGCCGTACTACTGCCCCACCTCACTACCTTGAGAGTTTCCAGGGCATGGGGTAGGGCAGAAAAACCTCAAAGAGTTCAGCAATCTCACTCGGTTGAAAAGACAGAGTTGGAAACTTGGAGAGGTCCAGGTGGCTGGAATTTGCAGGGCAAATTAATTGAAAAGGAGAGAGCTGCAAAGAGCAAAATGACCAAACACCTGCAAATGGACCCCTTTGGGTTTGGGGCTGAGTGCTGATCTGTGCATGCCTGTGAGGAAACTAGCAAGGGCGGGGAAATAATAACCAGAAAGAAGTGGGGGCCACAACCCCAAGAACTCACTCAGAGACAGAAATAGTTCATGCTCTGATATGGTTTGGCTGTGTCCCCACCTAAATCTCAACTTGAATTGTATCTCCCAGAATTCCCACGTGTTGTGGGGAGGGGAGGGGGACCCACAGAGAAGTAATTGAATCACAGGGCCAGTCTTTCCCATGCTATTCCTGTGACAGTGAATAAGTCTCACAAGATCTGATGGGTTTATCAGGGGTCTCCACTTTTGCTTCTTTTTTTATCTTGCCGCCATGTAAGAAGTGCCTTTCGCCTCCCACCATGATTCTGAGGCCTCCCCAGCCATGTGGAACTGTAAGTTCAATTAAACCTTTTTTTCTTCCCAGTATTGGATATATCTTCATCAGCAGCATGAAAACAGACTAATACATGCTCCCATCAGCAAAAGCAGAAAAGTCTTCTAATACACAGGGCACTGGACAGAATCTTCAGAAGGGTTTTGCATCCAAGTGGGACCAGCTTAGTCATCTTAGCTACTCGGGACTCACCCTAACAAAGTTTAAAAGTAAGCCATGAAACGATCAAACCAATTCCAAGTAACTGACTGCCTCTGAGAACAAAGCCCTAAAGTATTTTTTAAAATACAAAAGGTTCCAGCACCCAGCAAGGAAAAACTATGACTGGCTTTCAATAAAAAATTAACAGGCATGCCAAGTAAAGCTCAGAAAGATATAAGCCAAAACTAGGAGAATAATCAAACAACAGAAACAAATCAAGAAATGACAGAGATGACAACTAGTAGACAAGGATGTTAAATCTCTATTATATATATATTCCACGTGTTCAAGAGAGAAGAAGGCATGAGTATGAAGAGAGAAAAGACTTAAAGAAGATTTGAAGTGGCTAGGCACAGTGGCTTGTGTCTGTAACCCCAACACTCTGGGAGCCCAAGGCAGAAGGATCTCTTGATTCCAGAAGTTTGAGACTAGCCTGGGCAACATAGGGAGACCCCTTCCTCTTTACCAAAAAAAAAAAAAAAACAAAAAAAAAACCTTTTAAATTGGCTGGGTGTGGTGGCATGCACCTGTAGTCCCAGACTATAGTCCCAGCTACTCAGGAGGCTGAGGTGGGAAGACTGCTTGAGCTATGATTGCAGCACTCCACTCCAGCGTGGGTAGCAGAGCAAGACCTTGTCTAGAAAAAAATAAATAAATGAATAAAAATTCAAATGTTCAAATTGAACTTCAAGAGGGAAAAATACCAATATCTGAAATAAAAAGTACACAGGATAGGATTAACAGCAGATTAGACAATGCAGAAGAAAAAAGTAAATCTAAAATATAGCAACAGTAATTATCCAAAATTATATACTGAGAAAAAAGACCAAAAAAAAAAAAAACCAGAACTTCAGTGACTGTGGGACACATGAAGCAGCCTAATAGAGCAGGAATAATGAATGGGGAGAAGGAGCAAGGCGCAGAAAAAATACTGAGAAAAGAATGACTCAAATTTTCCAAATTTTATGAAAATTATATACAAACAGATACGAGAAGCTCATCAAACCCCAAGAAGAAACCCACAAAAAGAAAACACAAGGCACATCATAATCAAAATGTTAAAAAACAGTGATAAAGAGGAAATCCTAAAAGTAGCCATAGGGCGAGGAATTAGACACACCGCAGAGGAGCAAAGAATTACAGCAGATTCAGTGTCAGACATAATGCAAGCCAGGAGGTAATGGAAGCCCCGTTCCATCACTAATGCTTTCTGTGCACTGGAATAATATTTAGGAAGGCCTAGCGTTGAGAACAAGGTGGGAACTCTGTGACATTAAAAACATTTCCAAGTATTCTCTGAAGACTAAAAAAGGATAAAAACCCTTTCTTAGGCTCGTATCTAAAAAGGGCATTTACCCAGGTTTTATACGTATGTCCTCAGAACATTACAGACTGTAGTCCCACAGTCTTATGGCAATATCACTTAACACACTGGAAAAGAGACAGAAAAAGCTACCAGAGGATTCACCCCATGGCAGAATAAAACCAAGTTAGAAATAAGAAATGAGGAGTCAGTCTACCAATGCGAGGCTTGAGTTGGTCTCTCTTCCTTCAAGTTGGTTAATGTGTCTGACTGACCTCTACAAATTCAGATAAAATTTATTTTTCACACCAGATTCAGTGGCTCATGCCTGTAATCCCAGCGCTCTGGGAGGCTGAGTCAGAAGGATCACTCAAGCCCAGGAGTTTGAAACCACCTGGGCAACAGAGCAAGAACCTGTCTCTACAAAAAAGAAAAAGAAAATCAGCCAGATATGGTGGTGTGCACCTGTAGTCCTGGCTACTTGGGAGGCCGAGACAGGAGAATCACTTGAGCCAAGGAATTCGAGGTTACAGTAAGCTAATGATTGTGCCACTGGACTCCAGCCTGGGAGACAGAGTGAGATCTTGTCTCCAAATATATATATTATATATTATATGTGTGTATATATATACACACATTATATAATATATATGTACATATATATTACGTATATGTACATATATTAAATATATATGTACATAGATATATATAATACATACACATAATATACATGTGTATATATATGTATATATATATATACACATACATATATCTATGTACATATATACACACACATATATATAGCCTTTTTGCCCAACCAGCATGTCCCCAAACCAACATTTTAATTCTCTTGTCTCCAACTCAGGTTTACATTCCCTCAGAGAGGAGCTTGGGAATTAAGACATCTGGTTTTTCACCCCAGCTCTGCCTCTGGCTGTGATTCTGGACATAATAACAAAACTTTTCTGGGCCTATTTCCTCCTCAGTAAAATAGAGAGATTGGAAAAGATTAAAAGTTCTTTCAGCTCCAAACTTCTATTTTAAATGCTAGGTTTGGCCTTATCTATTTCTAATGATCCGAAGAGAAAGGGCAAGGACCCAATCTTGCTATGAATATGCGCACACACACCGTCTGAAGGACTGTGGTGCTTATATCTTGGAAACCAAACTGGACCAAAGGAGCTCAGAGAAGCCAGGAGCTTAGATAAGAGAGGCCTACCTAAAAGGCTCTGTAGACACGGGCTTGAGAGGCCGGCCCAGGACCTCAGGTTTAAAATATGAAAGCCCTGAATAGCCCCGGTCTTGCCTTCCCTATGTCAGTCTTTTAAATCAAGTACAAAAAGGTGGAAGAGGAGGAACAGAGCCTTACTCTTCAGAATATGGTCCATCAAGGGCAGCACTGGCAGCACCTGGGAGCTTGTTAGAAATGAGTAATTTCAGCCTTCATTCCAGATCTACTGAATCCATACCTGCATTTTAGTAAGGCTCCCCAGGTGATTCATATGCATGTTGAAGTTTGGGAAGTCCCAGTTGGAAATGCTGCCTTTCTAGTCCCTGCTTTGTCACCTCTTCATTTGGTAAAGGTGGCTTTTAAGACTGTCCACAATCCTCATCCTCTAATCCCATCTCCTTGCACAGTTTACAAACACACACACACACACACACACACACACTCACTCCCCACCCCACCCCAGTTCAGAACCTTCAAACCCACACCGAGAGTGATGGGGGTAAGTTACTTTCTTTTTGTGTCTTTCTTAGGTCCATACAAGGCCAGAAAGAGGCAAAGTTTGAAGCACAAACTAAATATCAGTCCTTCCAAGAGAGTGATTCAGCCCATCCCTGCCATTCAAAGGTTCCCCAGGAGGAGGGATGGAAAACGGGCTGGTGAACACAAAGGTACAAACTCTGGTGGAAAGAGATTCATCATTTGCATCTGAACAGAAAACAAGGGTCCAAAGTTTCATTTCTAAAATTTTTTTGTTTTTTGTTTTTTGCTGCTGCTGTCTTATGTAACATAAAGATTCTTGGAGGCATGGCCAAAAGGGCAAAGCATATACACAGAGTTAATAAAAACACAGCAAGAGTTCTCTTGCACAGTGGTGGGGGGAGCAGCAGAACCAAGACCTAGCATAGCATAACAGAGCACTGGAAAAGAAGATAGGATGTCGGGAGAAGGGGGGCTGGACTCCTATCTTGCAGTCAGTACACTGAAGGAGACTAGGCTGCTGCTCACTCCACACTCCCTCCCCTTCACAGGTCACTCACCCCTCTCATCCCACCTGCTGTCACAAGCAGCAGATGGCCCAGCCCCAGGCAGCTGGCAGAGGACAGCAATCTGCACGTGCTTGCCTGCCCCTTCCCCAAGGCTGGAGATGGGGATGAGCAGGGCAAAGTCAACACCCATCCCTGGTGGAAGCAATTTTTGCAAGAGTGCCCTGGGGGTGGGAATGGCAACATCACCCAGTGCTTTGCCACAATGAGACACACATCAAAACAACTCAGCATTATCCAAGCTCTCCAGCACCTACACACAGCTCAGAAAGAGAGAGCCTTAAGCAGGGTAAGGGTGGAGACAGTCAAGAGAACAGTTCCCAGAGTGCACTGGGGTATGCTGGCCCAGGTTGGTGGGGGGGTCATTCATTCCTTCAACATTTACTGTGTATATACCACATCCCAGGCACTGCACCAACAATGAAGGATACAGTGGTGATAGCAACAGTCTCTGCCCTCAAGAAGCTCAAGTAAAGTCAGGGAGAACAAGGAAACAGAGGTTAATACAGTGGAGTAAGTGCTGACCACCGGATGTAACGGCAGCACCAAGGAGAGGCACCCACACAAGTAAGGGGCTAGCGGCAGTCTAAGCTGACACCTGGCTTTAGGAAGGATTAGCCAGAAAGAGCAGAAAGAGGTGGGTACAGGGAGTGTGGGTCATTCCAAGGAGAAGAAACACACATCAAAAAGTTGGGAGGCAAAAGAGAAGTGGGAACTGTAAGCTGTTCTGTCCCAGCCTTTGTTAACTTTCGTCACCTACACCAGGGGCAGACTCCTGGGTTTGGCATGGATTCCTAACACATTACTGCCTAAAGGAACTTAGGGATCATCTTATAAAGTCCAATCTACTCATTTTAGAAGAGGAAAACTAAGGACTATCAAAGGATCATGACTTCTTGATCTGAACCAGAACCCCATTCTCCTAACTCTCACCAAACGAAGTTTCCTTACATATCTCCCAATCAGAATCTGACTACTAACCGAGCCCTTTTGCACAGAGTGGCCAGCCCCAGGACTGTTCTCTGGGCTAGGTCTGTTCTGAGAACCCAAGGAATGGCTCTCACGCAGGCCTTTGCCAGATTGGAGGTCCAGCACCACTAGTGTCCAGGAGCTCCAACGAGGCAGGAACAACTCATCGGAAAAAGAGTGGCTACCTGCCTCTTCTAGAAAGGAGGCAGAAGGCACACACAGCAGTATCGGAGATAGGCTCTGTGAGTGTGTGTTGGCAACAATGGGTTCCCCTGGCTATGAAGAAGAGTTGTTCTGAGAGTTGAAGGAAATTATCAGCCAACACAGAAACAGGAGGCAAATCTGAGGTACTGCCAAACCAGGCAGGCTTCATTAAGGCTCTCCCACCCTCTTCCCCAGGAAGCCCATCCCCACCCGCGGCTGGTCACACTACCTTAGCCAGGAGAAGCAGTCACTTCAGGGAAGCTGAAGGCCTTCCTCTTGGCCTCACCTCAGGAGGTAGTAACCCATCAGCCAGGGGTCTGAGCCGCTGGAGCTTCAGGGCCTAGCTGCCCTTACTGTCACACCCATCTGTGCCTTTAACAGCAACAGTACTTGCTCTATTGTGGTCCTCCAGCCTGCCACCCACTCCAGGCAGCAGGATTGTGTGCAGAGTGGAAGAAAGCACTCATTAGCTTTGAGTGTAACCCTCTATAGAATCTAAATAGAAGGCGCAGTTATTCAACTGTTAAGACACAATTCCTCCTCTTCTCATAGTAAAACAAAGATGCATGTCAACACCCACTAGCTGACTAAAAACTGCAGAAAGAAACTGAGTGGCACTAGGGTTAAACCAACTTATTAAACTCATCTCAATCCCTGACAATCCTCAGTTCTAAGACCCTGAAGCTTGGTGTGATGAAAACATCCTAATAATCAGAAATCTTTCCTGTTCAAAATGCCCTCAGATGCTGTCCCTGACCACATGCTCAAGGGCAATCACCAAAGGCTGGCCCCTGGCCTTCAGGGCCAATGCCAACCTAGGGCCCTAGACATGGATATGAAGGGCAAGAAAGTGGCCTGCCAGAAAAAGATTTACTCGGGGGCTGAAAAGCCATGTTTGGTCTTGTGCAACAAAGGCTATTATAATAGGAACCCTGTGTTCTAAATTCCTTCACATCTGCCACAAGGAACCTCTGGGTGGAGGGGTGGGTGTGTGTGTGTGTGTGTGTGTGTGTGTGTGTGGTATGCCTTGGGTGGAGTGGGGGCAGAGGAGACAACTTCCTTCTCTTCCACCCAAAAAACAACCCTTTAGAATATGTCCTCCTCAAAGGCAAATAAGTACAGTTCTGATTTCCAAACCTCACTGTTGGAGAGAACTTCTTGTTTTCACTCTCTGCTTTTTAAAACAGATGAATGCTCCCCTAGGGGAAAAGCAGCTGTAAATATAGAAGAGGGTGGAAAAAGAATCCTGCTACGAGTTCCAGAGGAACTATTGTACTATTGTAAAAGGCATTCTCAAAAGAAACAACACACCCTATTCCAAATAGAAAACACACAACTTCATCCAAAGTCCTCTAAAGTGTACCTCTGGGCAGATGATTTATCTACACTCCACAGCTGCTACCTCCTCTACCTGACACTAAGGCCTTCACATACAAAGTGAGTTAGCAGTTTTCTTCCTGGGAGCCTTAGAAATAACTAGACCACAACTCAGTTCACTGCTACTGAGTGTCCTCTATCATCATCGACATTATCATCAGCTTCATCGTCACCACCATCATCATCATCATCATCAAAGGACTTACTTCATTACCAAACTACTGCTGACATTTAAATAAACTTAAGCCATTATCTTTTTAGGCAAACTCAGGCCATAATATTTACTAGTTGAGAACAGAATGGGAAGAGGGTATAAATCTGAGAAAGGTGGCCTGGCTTCTATACTTACTACTTTTCAAAAGCAACAGCACTTTTTAAAGGCTGAGGATTCTGCGAAATCACCCACTTGCTTGTTATAGCCCTCCAACCCAACAGTAGAGGGGATGCCACCCCAAAATCCATTTACCAAAAATAAAAGATGTAAAGACATATTTTGGATAAAGTTTGTGCGAAAAAAATTCAAGCAGCTTCTATTTCGTACAAGCTACAATCACATGAGTTTTGCCTTTGCAACCACACTTCCTACCTAGAATTCCAGTAAATTTAGATGTGCCTCATAAATCTAAACTGTGTAACAGGGAATTTAGCTGGCTGAAACCGTCCTAGCCCACAGATGTTACCAACCTATTTCACAGTCCGAGGTGGATCTAAGAAATGAAAGGGAGATGGAGGGGAAATGTTAGCATGATGCTTAAAGCTCTACCAAGTCAGAAGTGGAGGATACTGCTTTTAATGTCATGCAAGAGTCTATGATTCAAAGACAAAAAGGCAACATAAGCCTATAAACCACATCAGTGACGTGACAAAGAAAGAAAATGTTTGTATTTGCGGAATACATTCAAATCCCCAAACTCCCCAGAAAAATCAATACAAATGCCAATAATACAAATAAATCAAATCCTCAGTCTGACAAGTCTGCTTACTATTGCTCCTAAGAGTTCATTCCCTGAAGCTATAAGCTTCCCTGTGGCCAGGCACCTTTCACATCCTCCTTCTGGGGTGATTTACCATGCAGAGAACCTGGATCAAACAGAGGCATCTGGCCTTACCATCATTCCCCAAGAACCCTACTCAACTTCTAGGATAAGCACATTTTCCACACAAAGCAGGGTTTCAAGAGAATTCCATGATAATACACTCTTATGATACAAGCCTGACCCTCCTGACCTTTCCACGTTCTCTCAGGTCTCAGTTACCAGAGTCCTAAAATTGGATGGTCCTTAGACTCCAGTCCTTGCTGTGCTCCAGGCCACCCAAATTCCTACTGAGAACCACACTCCCAAAGTACTATCAGGTGGCCTTTCACCACCAATGGTTCACATTTGTTTACTCCATGTACCTTCATTTCCTGACAATCTTCTATATACACTTTAAAAAGCAAAGAAAGCACCCTAGCCTATCAAGAACTTGAATGGAGTTGAGGAGGCTGCAAACCCAGACAGCAAACAATCAAAACACACAATTAGGCAAGTATATCTATTTCAGTATTCTATATGGGTGCATCAGTAAAACACAATAAAATGTTAACCAGTGAGATATGAATGATTAGAATAAGAAGGAATAAGCTGCAGCTATTTGTGAGTTATGAATAAAATAATGAAAAAATAGGAAAAGGAGAAATTGATCTGAAGTACGATAATCAAAGAGGGCCTTAAAAAGGAAAGAAAGGAGATCTGACCTGAAAGCTTTGAAGGCTAAGTATGAGAGTAGAAAGAGGGAACATTCCTTCTGGGGCAGGAATGCTGAAGCAAGCGTGCTAGGTAGGGAGTGGCAGGATAAGGTCACGGAGAGAGGCCAAGGATCAGGAAAGAACAGAAAATAAACTCCATTCTGAAATCTGTCAGGGCAAGGGACAGTTCTTCCTGGTTTCCTTAGCATCTGTCATGTAGCAGACTCTAGTTATTCCACAAAGTATTGAGTATTCAACTGAATATTTAAGGTAAGGCCAGTTTGCACAGACATGAAAAACAGACAGAGAAATTCTGCCTTGGATAAGCAGTGGGGAGACAACAAATGTTCTTGAGCAGGAAACCTGACCTAATCCAGTTCAACAAGCATTTCCTAAAGGCCTCCTCTTATATTTGAGGACCAAGAATACTCGGTCCTTACCCTCAAGGAGAACCTCTACCATGGGAAGGAATGGTAATACTACCTCTCATACACGTGGGGCTTTTTTTTTTTCTCTTACGTAGTCTCACTGGAGAGGAGAACCATGTTCTAGGGAGGTGAATCTGGCAAGAAAGACTAAAACAACCTGGAAGGCCAGCAGATAACAAGGTCTGGCTAGGATGGTGGAGACAGGAACCTATGACAGAAAGAACTGGCGGGGTGGGTCACTGACTAAATTGGAGAAGCTCAAAAAAAAGGAGTTTGGGATGAGAGCAGGAAGACTGATGTTTTGATTCCCAAATGGTGCCATTATCTTCAGGCAATGCTTTGGCTCAGTAAACACCAAATGCTAGGGTCAGTCCGCCCAGCCATTCTTCCTGTTTCTGGGAATGGGGGTTACACATTCCATCCTTCCCATCTGCCCAGGGTTTTTTTGTTGTTTTTTTGTTTGTTTAAGCTAGTTGTGATTTCCTGTAATTCTCATTTGCAAGGGGGAGAGGGGAGGTTCAATGAGATGATACAGAAAGAAGGAGCTGACCATTCTTTTGTCCATCACATCATGACAAATATATCTTAATAGTCCTGCACTAAAGTTTTACTGGCAGCTCTCATTCTGGGAAGAAGAGAAAAGGAGAAGGAGGCATTACGTTTTAAAAGTCACAAGGGAAGTGTTCTCCTTACACAATGAGTTTTCCCCTTCTAGGGGAGCCTCCCCAGCTGCATTTACTGAGGAAGGAGGGATGAGACAGAAGTGTCAACCCTGACAGCAACAGGAGGGCCAGCCTGGCTCCCAGAAATGTGGCCCCTCCCTCTGAAGCCTGACCCCACACTGACCACTCTGCAGTCCCTGACATCCTAACCCAAGTAGAGAAGCAGCAGCACAATAGCAGGGTGAACAGTGGTGCTCTCCAGAAGAGCTGCCATTAACCTGTATTTCCTAATCTTTCTTCCAAAAACAAGTATAAGCTGCAGTTTCTAAAAACTTTTTAAAAAACAAGTTACTGGGGGAAACAAATTTGAGATGTGCACCTTTACAAAGAAAAAGTACAATTCAGCTCTCTTTCCTAACCATTAAGCATAAAGGGATAAAGCCCAGCATTAAGAAAAAATTATTACTTATAACACCTTGGTGGATTCTCTGCCATATTCTAAACAGGTACTTCCCTCCCACCTGTGACAGATTATGACTACTCTAGAACAGTCATGCTGTACCTTTCTACAGGGGCTTCAGAAACTAAAACTAGGATGTGACCTGAGAATATCTGTTTTTGCAAGCATTTTCCCAGTGCCCTGTGTTAGGCTTCCTAGGGTTGGCAAGCAGTGTTTTACAAGCCGTTGACTTGGCTGTTTCAATGGGGAGAGGGATGTTTTGTCATGCTGCAAGATTTCATTCTGTAAATGTGGTCATAATCCTACCCCAAGAACATAAAAACTCAGGATAATCACAGAATCATTATTAACTGGCCTTTGAGTGCTTATTCACTGTGCACAGATGTAAGCATTTTACATCTAGTATCTTATTTAATCCTCGCAATAACCTTAAAAAGTAGATACTATTATCCGTCTTTAGGCAAAAAAAAACAAAACAAAAAACAGAAGCAGAGGGGCTAAATAACCTTTCCAAGCTCACACAAACAGAAAGTGCTAAGACCAAGATATCGAACCCATACAGTCTGACCCAAAAGTATGCAATCTTGGTAGAGCTGAAATGTACTCCACATTATACGATGTAATTAATTTTAAATGTTAAAATTATCCTAGAAGTATTGTGGACTAGGAGGTATCACTATAAAAAGAAACGGGAAAGTCTGAAGTTTGTTCCCCTGATGCTTGCAGCTATGCACCTTCTTGAGGTGGGGTGGGACTTGGCTTGAGTAAGCAGCAGAAAGCCAATTGAATATGGACATGTGAGGACTGATTTTGAAAGTCTAAGGTGGGCCAGGTGATGCTAAAGCATACTTTGAGGGACACTGCCTTGGGGCATTCTAGGAGACTTCTGAAGCCGCTGCAAGCTTTGGGGACACAGGTCACTAGATGATAGTTAAGTCCCCTGAACTGCTAAGGAAACAGATAATCACTTTAAGTCACAGGCACCTCATGTTAAGAAAGCTGTATGGCCAGGCGAGGTGGCTCATGCCTGTAATCCCAGCACTTTGGGAGGCCAAGGCAGGTGGATCACGAGGCCAGGAGTTCAAGACCAGTCTGGCCAAGATGATGAAACCCCATCTCTACTAAAAATACAAAAAAAAAAAAAAATTAGCTGGGCGTGGTAGCATGTGCCTGTAGTCCCAGCTACTCAGGAGGCTGAGGTAGGAGAATCGCTTGAACCCGGGAGGCGGAGGTTGCAGTGAGCTGAGATCGCGCCACTGCACTCCAGCCTGGGCAATGGAGCGAGGCTCCGCCTCAAAAAAAAAAAAAAAAAAGAAAGCTGTTGACAGAATAGAGTAAAACAAGAATTCAGAAACATGAACTCTCAGAGCCCTCTTTACAGACATGCATTTGAGATTGCCTTTCCCATGATCAGCATGTATGCTTGCCCCCAATTCTCCACAACTCAAATAACCAGACTAGAAGTTGCCTCAAAAAATGAGCTTCATTTTTCTGGAAAATAACTGCCAAAGATGGATACATTGCATAGTAATGCTCAAATTAACATATTCTTAATAAAAACTTAGAAAAGGGTTGAGGGGGAAAAGTTTGTGTTTTGTTTTCATGTGTGTTCTTCAAGAGTCCAAACATGCACTTGTTTGAAAGCTGAATAAAGATGTTTCAGTTTAAGGCTTTTCCTCTGTGTTTTAGTCAGAGTCACTAAGTGTCCATCCACATATGTGAGCTCACCAATTCTGTCCTTCCTCTTTGGCTTAAATTATCTGTTTCAATTGTATTACGCTCCAAGCTCAGAAAAGGTTTCAGTAATTTAATGAAGTTGTGCAGAAATGTTAATGCTTTCTGAGGCACCAGCCTGACCGTTCTCTGCTCCTTGCTGGTCTCTGAGGGTAAGTCCTGACTGCTGCCTTCCCTTGGCGGGGAGACCGCCTCTACTCCCCGACTTCCACAAGATCTTTACAGTGGCCAACAAACATTCAGACTGCCTGGCTCTGCTACTTACCGCCTGTGCCAATCTCAGCTGATTTTTTTTATCCTCTTTTATCTATAAAGTGGGTACACAAGCAATCTACTTCAAAGTTGCTATGAAGATTAAATAAGCTAACATATACAAAGCACTTAGAGCAGTGCCTGGCACATAGAAAGCATTCAATATATGTTAGCTTTTATTATCAGCCTGCCTGGTAATATTGAAGAAAGTTTTACAAAAATTGAGAGCTTAATTCTTTTAGAAGCAGTCTCAATCCATTACCACTACATTCGAACCTCACAACAACCATGCAAATGAGACAAGACAACGTTTATGGATACTTCCTACAATAAAGAAAAGGAACTAGCTCAGCTGCTGACTACGGGAGCTGTTTACCCATCCTTCCTCACTTAGGTCAGAGATCCTGCCCCCTGCCTCCATCATTTTCATATACCACCCCCAACAAACACACACAATAGCAGATGCTCAATAAATCCACAGTGAATTGCACTGACTGTAGGGTTGGTTGTGCTGTAAACACAGCAAACCCAGACTCACGACAAGAAGTTGGCAAACCAGAATCATCATTCCTGGGCACTCCTGGCCAACTTGAACAGAAACAAGAGGGCTGCCTTTCCCAGTCCCAGCTCTGACTCATCCCTGAAAGGAAAGGGAGCATCTGCAGGAGAGGGGCAGCCAGAAGTCACCCAGAGGGAAACAGCAGAAGTGCTCTGAACAACCTGAGGTAGAAGGGAATTAGGATAATATGACGGGCATTACCCAGTCCCTCCCACTGGGCCAAATGGGAATCCATGGAGGCGGTGTTTCAAAGGCAGATAATGTTGCCTTCACTGACTGAAATGGGAGCTGCCTTTCAGTAGAGTACAAGCCAGTCTATAAATACCAGGGATTAAAAGGCTTCCTGTGGGGGCCCAACCGCCATCTACCTAAATACAGAGGCTATCTGGTCCTCCAGGCTCCTCTGTTCCATCCCTCAGGGAAGAAGTGCCATCATCCAACATCACACCCCCTCCAAGGGACCTCCAACCTCTCTTCCACTTCAGCTTGTTTTTGCTAACCAACCTCTCTTTTCCACACCCTCACTAGGACCATTCACTCACAAGTGCCCCTCCACTGCAGCTCCCAGCTGGCTGTACCCTCCTATCTCCAGGCATTTGTTCTCTGTCTCCCTCGCTACCTCATCTCCCGCCCCAACTTTCTAATCCACATTAGATTCTAATCCACTTTATCTGCCATAAAATAACTACAGGCAGAACTGAGCTCAGTGGCTCATGCCTGCAATCCCAGCACTTTGGGAGGCTAAGGCTGGCAGATTGCTTGAGCCCAGGAATTCAAGACCAGCCTAGGCAACATGGAAAAACCCCGTCTCTTCAAAAAATACAAAAATTAGCTGGGTGTGGTGGTGCGTGCCTGTAGTCCCAGCTACCGGGGTCCCGGGCTGAGGTGGGGAGGTGGAGGTTGCAGTAAGCCCAGACAGCCCCATTACACTCCAGCCTGGGCGACAGAATGATACCCTGTCTCCAAAAAAAAAAAAACCTGCCACAGGCTTTGGAATCACTCCAACCTTGGTTCTAGTTCCAACACAGTAAATCACAGTACTTAATGTATCAGAGCTCGGTTTCCTGATTTATACAGTGAAGATCAGCCTACCAAGTTAAAGCATTGAGCACGCTGCCTGGCACAGAGCACACATTCAATACTTTCTGCCTTGTCACACTCCCCGGGGGATTTTTCTTCTTTCTTTTCTGGGATACTCTGATACAACACTCTTTCTAGGTATCATACCTGGTAAATACAGATCTCTTAACCCAAAGGAATGACTCAAATGTTGAATACTTTCATTACCAACCGTATCTCTGTAGCAAGCATATAGCCCCATCAACAACAACCTTCAAATTCTATTAGAGAGAGGGTTGGTCACTTTGTACTTTGCCACCACAAATGACCCATGTGGTAAGAAAAAATGATCAGAGGGGATGGGAAGACAGAGTTAAGAGTCACTTTGTGGCTGGGCACAGCAGCTCACACCTGTAGTCCCAGCACTTTGAGAGGCCAAGGCAGGCAGATCACCTGAGGTCAGGAGTTCCAAACCAGCCTGGCCAACGTGGTGAAACGCTATCTCTACTAAAAATACAAAAATTAGCCGGGCGTGGTGGCAGGTACTTGTAATCCCAGCTACATGAGAGCTGAAGCAGGAGAATCGCTTGAACCCAGGAGGCAGAGGTTGCAGTGAGCCAAGATTGTCCCACTGCCCTCCAGACTGGGTGACAGAATGAGACTCTAGCTCAAAAAAAAAAAAAAAAAAGTCACTTTGGGCAAGAGTAACGAATAAAGTCTCTGTAAGGTACGAGCAGCACTCCCATGAGACTAAGGCCCTCCAGAAGAGAGTCCCATAATCCCACATTCACATGTAAAAAAATTTAAAATTAATTCTGACAGCAAGAGCATCTGCCTTTTAATAGAAATATCACCTGGTTCATTTCTGATAAGGCCCAGGCACAACTTTACATAGACCAAGGACTGCCTACAGTATGTCTGTAAAAGGTGGCATCCTAATGACAGCTCCACGGCAGTGTGCCATGCCTCTCTCCCTGGTGTCCTGAAGCTGCTCCTACAAATTCATGATTAGGCCTGAAATAAACCCAGAGCTTTGCTCTTTTCTAAGTACCTTCTCCAAAACTTTTAGTCATCACTCTCAAAATCAGAATGAATTTAAGCAAGACTATCTTCAAAAACCAGATAAATCCTAGAGCAACATAATAAACGTCCTGAACAACCTGTGTTTTACAGGGCCTTTTATCATGGTGGTGGGAGAGTTTCTTCTCCAATTCTTATTTTGCAATTATTTAAGAGTAAGAGGGTCCCTTCCATGAGGTCTTTAACATCCTCTAGGATCCACTTGTTGCCAAGCCAACAGGAGTCAGAGCAGAGTCCTCTAAAGAAGTGCGACAGACCAGTCGCAGTGGCTCACGCCTGTAATCCAAGCACTTTTAGAGGCCAAAGCAGGAGGATCACTTGAGGACAGGAGTTCAAGACCAATCTGAGTAACACAGCAAGACAAAAAAAAGTTTTTTTTTTAATTAGCCAGGTGTGGTGGGGCATGTTTTTAATCCAAGCTGCTTAGGAGGCTGAGCTGGGAAGATCACTTGAGTCCAGGAATTCAAAGCTATAGTGAGCTATAACCAAGCCACTGCATGCCAGTCTGAGCAACAGAATGAGATCCTATCTCAAAACAAAAGGAAAAAAAAGTGTGGTGACTTGGTTGGTATTAAGCATGAAAAAATGGGTGCTTCAAAGGTAGGCCCGCTCATATTTTTCAGATCATGATGGGGAATTATTAAACGTAAACCCAATACCCACAGCAAGGAGATATTCAAAGAATATCTATGTTGAAAAATGAAAAGTGAACTACAGGGTTTGCCAGGCACCATTAAATGCAGATTTGGAAAAGGGAATTTTTGAAACACATGCAAAGACAAAAATTATCAAGTGCTGCAAGACTCTGTACAAATATGCACGTGTCATCTTCCAGTTTACTGTGCAAACTGAGATTGGTAAAATTTAACACTGCATTGCGTGTATTTTTAACTAGTTGGTAAGTATTTCATGACCCCTGTGCAGCAGGAAGAGAGCAGGGCAAATGTGGGAAGGTCTGATAAGTAGAGAACAGAAAGGGCAAGGATAAGAAGTGTACTGTAAAAACCCAAGGTGGGAAGGTGGTAAGCTGGGGGCTTAATCAGCTCTGGCCCCAAGGTTGAGTTTGAGGAGGAGAATCTCGCACTCTCTGGAAACCATACTGAGCAGAAATCACTCATGGCTTTTTTTTTCCCCTCTTAAAATGCAAATATACAGAAGAGGAGCCCACAGAGAAACTCAAAACCTATTTCCCACCAAGACTGGCTTCAACTCAACCATTTAGTCCCATAAACAGGCAGATTGTTCTGGGAGCAGATAGAACACCATGGGAAGCACTAAAGTGGTATAAGGAGAGGCCTTCCCTTGAGAAGCGAAGCCCTCCTCATGCAGGCCGTCCAGGATGAAAGTGGGAAAGGATGAGCAGAATCAAGTGGTGTGGCTGTCAGTGTGGACTCCAGCAGCAGGGACAGTTTCACAGAGAAGGCCATGTCTGATTTTCTAGATGTGACAGAGTTGAGAGAACTGAGCCCATGAGGGGAGTGGGAGGGAGTGTGCCACCTACAAGACCAGTAGGACATGGGAAAAAAGGAGAAAGAAAACAAGCCCTTCCCTTTGGTCATTCCGGATGTGGTCCTAAGCTGGCTTCTCTCACTCAGCCCCACCAAACACACTGACCCTTGCTAACCCTCTCTGTCCAGAGTGGCCATGTTCTGCTGTTTCACATCCACAGTCCTGACCAGTGCTTCCCGTCTGCACATCCGCGAGGCCTCCGTGGTTTGCTGCCACCCACTCTGATAGGGCAGCACTGAAATATGAAGGAGACTATGTAGGCGTCAGCCCCGTTTCTGCTGCTGACTCAACATCTAGCCTTAGGAAAAGTCACCTACTACTCTGTGCCTCATTTTCTGTAACTTTAAGGTAGGTACAACTGCCTCCTCTCTTCAAGCATAGTTGTGAGGATAAAAGCTGGTAACAGCTAATATTTACTGGGTACTTACTATGTGCCAGATATTGGGTTCACCACTTAATTGTCTAGCCTCATTTAATCCTCAAAACTCCCCATGGAATAGACACTACTCTTAACTCCCAATTTCAGTTAAAAAAGCTAAAGCTTAACAAAGTTAAGAGACTTACCCAAAGCCACACAGAACATCTAACACTACAAAAGGGTCAGCCACTAATTAATACTTCCCCAATTCTTTTTTTTTTTTTTTTTTTTTCTTCTGAGACGGAGTTTTGCTCTTGTTGCCCAGGCTGGAGTGCAATGGCCCGATCTCAGCTCACTGCAACCTCTGCCTCCCAGGTTCAAGCAGCTCTCTTGCCTCAGCCTTCCTGAGTAGCTGGGATTACAGGCATGCACCACCATGCCTGGCTAATTTTATATTTTCAGTAGCAGTGGGGTTTCTTCATGTTGGTCAGGCTGGTCTCCAACTCCCAACCTCAGGTGATCTGCCTGCCTCAGCCTCCCAAAGTGCTGGATTACAGGTGTGAGCCACTTGAGTATTGTTTAGTTGTCAGGCACTTACCCACCTTTTTAACTATCCTATTTCATTTGATTTTCATACAAATTCTATAAGGGAGTACTTTTAAATGTAATTTTAATAAATTATTCAAGTTATACTTGCCAATAGTAAAAAATCCAAATGAAACAAAAAGCAAGTTTTAAGAAGTTTAATCCTTTACCATTGACATCCAGAATTCCCCACACTAGGCAATCATTAATATTTTGGTAGCCATCCTTCTATAGATAGGTAGTGTTAATATCATTTCTATCCTACAAATGAAAAAAGTATCGAAGAGGTTAAATTTGTTCAAGGTCATATAGCTGACACATGGCAGAACTGAGACTGAAACAGGGTTACTCTGATTCCACGGATACTTTCTGAAAAATGTGTCATTAGGCAATGCTGTTGTTTTGTGGACATTACAGAGTGCACTTACATAAACCTAGATGGCATAACCTACCATACACCTCAGCTACATGTAGCTACATGTAGCCTAGCCTACAAACCTGTATAGCAGATATGTTACTGAATAGTGTAGGCAATTCTAACATGATGGTAATTATTCATGTATCTAAACATATTTAAACACAGAAAAATTACAATAAACTATGGTATAAAAGAGAAAAAATGGTACATCTGTATAGGGCACTTTCCATGAATGGAGCTTGCAGGACGGCAAATTGCTCTGGGTAAGTGAGTGAGTGAAGAGTGAGTGTGAAGCCCTAGGATATTACTGTACATTACTGTAGACTTTATAAACACTGTACACTTAAGCTACACTACATTTAAAACTTTTTCTTCAATAAATTAGCCTTAGCTTACTGTGACTTTTTTACTTTATAAACTTTTAAATTATTTTAAACTTTTGGACTCATTTCTAATAACCCGTAGATTAAGACATACAACTGTACCAAAATATTTTCTTTCTTTATATGCTTATCTATAAGCTATTTTCTATTTTTAAAAAATCTTTTTTTGTTAAAAACAAAACTAAGACACAAACACACACATTATCCTAGGCCTACAAAGGGTTAGGATCATCTATCACACTGTCTTCCATCTCCACATCTTATCCCACCAGTAGGTCTTCAAGGGCAGTAACAGAACTGTTATCTCCTATGACAATGCTTCCTGGAATACCTGCTGAAGAATCTGCCTGAGGCTATTTCACAGTTAACTGGTTTTTGGGGGGTTTTTCTCTAAGCAGAAGGAGTACAGTCTATGTTAATGACAAAAAACATAGTATAGTAAACACATAAACCAGAAACACAGTTATTATCATGAAGTACTATGTACTGTACATATTTGTAAGTGCTAGACTCTAATACAACTGGCCATGCTGTAGATTTGTTTACACCAGCATCACCGCAAACAGGTGAGTAATGCATTGTGCTATGACCTTACCATGGCTACAATGTCACCAGGTAATATAAATTTTTCAGTTCCATTATAATCTTACGGAACCACCATCACATATGCAGCAAAATGTCATTAGACAGTGCATGACTGTAAGCACATGTTCATATTTTTGTTCCATAAGTACACAAAAACATGCTGACCTTAGGGTACCTGTGCCGAGATGGGGATGGAAGAACCAAAAAGGGGCTATTGCTATCATATTGCTGTCTGCTGTTCCTTGGCAAGTTAATTAAGTCTGCAATCCTAGGAGGTTTCCCATCTCTCAATATGTGCTACCATACCAGTGTCTCATTTAGCATTCGAGCCCCTGCTGACTTAACATCACTACTATATACAAGCATAGTTGCTGCCAAATGCATACTGGTTGCCAAAGGTCTTATCTTTCCCATTTGTAAAATGGGACTACAGTCTTCCTGACAGTATGAGATTATCGTACATGAAAGCAGTTTGGCCAGGTGCTATGGGTCACGCCTGTAATCCAAACACTTTGGGAGGCCAAGGCGGGTGGATTACTTGTGGTCAGGAGTTCAAGATCACCCTGGCCAACATGGTGAAACCTCATCTCTACTAAAAATACAAAACTTAGTTGGGTGTGGTGGCAGGCACCTGCAATCCCAGCTACTGAGGAGGCTAAGGCAGGAGAACTGCTTGAACCTGGGAGGCAGAGGTTGCAGTGAGCTGAGATCGCACCACTGCACTCCAGCCTGCGCAACAGTTAGACTCCATCTCTAAAAGAGAAAAGAAAGCAGTTTGTAAAATGAAGAAATCTTTACTGCTATCAATATGGATGTCCAGTCTGCATAGTAAATGCAGGGAAACATAAACCATCCTCAAGGAAGTTGAAATTTATGAGAAAAGACTAACCAAAACACTGGGCCAGGCATGGTAGCTCATGCCTATAATCCCAGCACTTTGGGAGGCTGAGGCAGGCGGATTGCTTGAGTCCAGGAGTTCAAGACCAGCCTGGGCAACATGGTAAAACTCCATCTCTACCTCTCTAAAAAATTAGCCGGGCCTGGTGACGCATGCCTGTAGTCCCAGCTATTCAGGAGGTTGAGGTAGGAGGATCACTTAAGCCCATGAGGTCAAGGCTGCAGTGAGCCGCAATGGTGCCACACTCCAGCCTGGGTGACAGAGCAAGACTCTATTTCAAAACAAAAACAAGCCAAAAAAACACTGGAGAACCATATAAAAAAGTATAATTAAGGGTTAAACTTTGTGCTGCAAAGTATTCCTGTGGGGAGATAATTAGCATATAGGAAAGAGCATCTGATAAATACTTGATCAATTAATGAGTTCAGACGTGTTGCTTGAAAAACCACCCCACCTGTTGCCTTAACATTAGCCTTCTAATACCTTCACTATTTACAGAAAGTTATACCAATACCAAAAGCCCTGAAACCTGTTCATTCTACCATTGCTCACATACAACCCAAGAAAAAAGCATGTCAGCATCGGTATAGAGCACCCTTCTTTCAATGATGTGCTTTTAAAAAAGCACGGACAGATCTTCAAAGGAGATGACCCACACAATTATATAATTCCAGAAGCAGAACCATCCCCTAAAAGAGTTCAATTGTGGAGAACAAGGAAAAAAGTGTTAACTACTTCCTTGCTTGCAGCCCGACACACTGGATACTAAACTGCAGAGACAAAGGTGTAAGTTGGCTTTCAGGAATGAATGATGCCTCTTCAAGGCTTTTAAAAGAACAGAATTCTAGAAACAAAGACCTGCTACCTAAAAATCAGCAAGGACGACTATCTGGTCTTCAACCCTGTAATAAGGGAGTCCTGTAGTTTGTTTTTGACTGACCTTGCTAAAACATTCAGGACAACTTCCAATACCTCTCTTTCCTTCACCTTCCACTGCCATGGTTCCTGAGCTGTCTTTTCCTGCCACCAGACAGGGTGAACTTGGTGAATGTTAACAGCTTTTTAACACCCTGTTTATATTTATTTTTCACTCAAACCAGGCCTCCCTCCAAATGTGTCCATTTTTAGAATTTC
The DNA here is from genome assembly GCA_963573385.1 of Cacajao melanocephalus. Classification (NCBI taxonomy): domain Eukaryota; kingdom Metazoa; phylum Chordata; class Mammalia; order Primates; family Pitheciidae; genus Cacajao; species Cacajao melanocephalus. The sequence continues at coordinate 105,747 of CAUYLG010061887.1, forward strand.
ATCAATAATACCACTCTTTCATTCCTTGTCATCAAGGCTCATGGCCTCAAAGTCACCTTGCTCTCCTTTACTTGTTATTTTAATCCCCTACACCAGGTCAATCATTTATTAATCATCCAATTAATCCAGGAGGGGGTACAAGGAAGTGGATGAGACAGTCACTGACCTCAGGGAACTTCCAATGTCAGCCTGGAACCTGGGCCTACACAGAGATGGCTACCCAAAGAGGTAAAATATAAGGGGAGAGCCTATGTTTACTGGGAACTAGATACTTTACTGCCCCCAGCAGGTTGTAAAGCCACAGATAAATCAGGAAAAGAGATCTCACAAATCAACATTTCTATCTGAAATTGAGGCTTGAGAGAGATGGAAGAAGAAAAAAGATTACCTAAGGAATTCATTCCACTGATCCTCTCTATTCCCCTTCTCCCAGTCCTTTTCTCTTTAATTAAAAATAGGGTATGTCAGGGTCTGAAAGCATTAAAAACTAGTTGATTAAATAAAGCCAGAAACAGGAATCCTCAAAGGAGACCAAACTCCTAGACCTAGCTCACTGCAGAGAAAGACAATTCATTTCTTTAATAGGGAGCCTAGGGGGAAGTCTCTAACTACACTTTTCAAGTTCTTCCTTCCAAAGTGACTGTGGTTTGGAGCACAGAAATAACTGACAAAGCCTGAACCATCAAGCTGAAAGTCTGCTGTACACAAACGATTCCTCCAACACTACTCTCAAAAACCTCATGAGTATTCCCTGTCTGCTAACTCCATGCCAGCAAGTACTATGTCCATTTTGTTCTTTGTTCACATCTGTACACCTAGTGCCTAGAACAGGCATTCACTAATTATCTGCCAGACTTACTTCCCTTTGGTTTCTGCAGCAACCACCTACCAGCCTCCCACCAGCCTGACATCATAGCCTAACCAGATTATCAGCTCACAGATTATTATGACTTGAGGGTCCATGTAAAGGAAAGATGAATCGATGAATTTTTATGAAACTCAGCCTGTTTTTCTTACTATTCTGCTGTGCAACAAGCAAAATCCCCACAGGACAGAAACAAGGAGGTAGACAGTCTTCCCAAGCCAGAGTTTCCACCTGGAGGCAGATGGAGGATTGATAAAGGGGTGGACCAGATAACATACCATTGGTTAATTGTCTAGCAATGCCTCAAGAATGCCAACTGAAACAGCAGCACTCACTGAACACAAGACTCTGTTCACTGGCTTTCTGGGATGGTGAAAGCCAGTATATATGACCTGCTTCCTTCCTGCCTGGTTAGAGACGTAAGTTAGAGATGTACGTTCACGCTGCATTTAGTTGGGTAGCTGATTTCATATACAATAAGCCCAAGGAAGTCAGGACCACAGCTCTGAAGGGTTTGGTCAGTTAATGGGGTGTGGAGGCGGATCAACTCTCCCAGATGGAGAACACATTCCATTGGCTTGGGGTCAGGTGGGTTTTTTTTTTTCTTTTTTTGAGACAAGGTCTTAACTGTGTTGCCCAGGCTGGAGTGCAGTGGCACCATCATAGCTCATTGCAGCCTTGACTTCCCAGGCTCAAGAAATCCCCCCACTTCAGTCTTCCAAGTAGCTGGGACTACAGGTATGTGCCACTATGTCCAGCTAATTTTTATTTTTTTTTTCTGTAGAGATGGCGGCTCTCACTACGTTGCCCAGGCTGGTCTTGAACTGGTCTTGAGCAATTGTCCCACCTCAGCCTCCCAAAGTGCTAGGATTACAGGCCTGAGCCACCATACCGGGCTAGGGGGCACTGATACACAGCACAGAGATTTAAAAGTTAAGCAGGCCCAGCCTAAACATAACACCCATTTTTTAAAGTGAAAGCAAGTTTATTAAGAACGTAAAGGAATAAAGGATGGCTACTCCATAGGCAGATCAGCCCTGAGGACTCTGCACCCATTTTCTTTCAGAAGAACTGGACTTAAAGACTCATTTCCTTTGTAATTTCACTATTAGACTCAAAACTACAATCACAGAAGTAACCCGAATTTGTTCCCAACAACATCAACGACGATACCATGCTGGACTCCCAATCCCCATTCCTGGACCAGGCCCAGAGGATGGGGAAAAACAAAGAAGTGATCACACTGACACAGAAAAGCAGTAGACTAGGAATCAGGAGCCCTGGCTTCTCCACTAGCCCTTCCACCTCTCAGGCAAGTCAGCTCTGAGCATCCATTTCCCATTTGCAATTCTATAAAATGAGAAGGTAGAATAAGAACAACCCCAAAGTCCCATTCTTCCAACTCTAACATTTCACTAGCCTAGAGTCTCTCTTCATATACTCTGTTGTGCAAGGAGTTTTGGTAGCATCTAGATATCAACAGCGAAGAATTTGATCTTCAAATAACAGTCTTGTCTCACTTCACTCAACCTGTAGAAACTCCTAGAATTTGGGAGTCGAATTTGCATTAACAGGTAGGGTCTGCTCCAAATCACAAAATTTTCGGCAATGAGTTTTGGCAGGGAAGTTATGGCTGCATTCACACACATTCACACTAACACACAGGAGGGATCTTTTTAGAAGAACTGATCCTTGGCCTTGACTACAGATATAGGAACCCAGAGAAGATAATTCAAGTTCCTAGTTTTTGTCTGTCTTGCTGGACAAAGGGCATGTGCCCTATCCCTCCTGTTTCTCTGTGGTGTAACCATCTTGATCCTCTGTTAAACCATTAGGTAGCCTGTATATGCACACTTTCAAGAGCTTTTAGTAGGGATCTAGAAGCAGGGAAAGCAAGACTAGCTGTTGGTCACAAGTGTTAGTACAGGCTGAGTATCCCTTATCAGAAATGCTTGGGACCAGAAATATTTTGGGTTTTGGAATATTTGCGTATATATAAACAGGTATCTTAGGGATGGGACCCCAGTCTAAACAAAAAATCCATTTATGCTTTATATACACCTAACATACATGGCCTGAAGGTAGTTTTGACTGTGACCCAAAACATGAGGTCAGGTGTAGAATTTTCCATCATGTGGGTGCTCAAAAAGTTTAAGATTTTGGAGCATTTCAGATTTCAGATTAGGGAAACTCAACCTGTGGTTCCAATCAGAACAAGGGCAAAAGGAGACATTCTGTTGCAGTATTTCATTAATATGGTTGGCATGATGTAAAACCACCCAGGGACACATCCTGTAGAGGAAATGACACTCCAAGCAGCACCATCTGCTCCTTTTCTTGTCTGGCATGATCTGTTTTTAACCTCGGGTTACACCTGAGGTCCACCTGGAAAAGCCCTGTGGGAGCTGCTCTAAAAAGCACTCCTTCTCAGATCTACACTTTCAGGGCACTCACAGCCCCTCTCCCTCCCCCGTACCTTGCTGGCTGGCTCTCTATTCAATAAGCATTCCACTCCCCAACCTCGCAGAAGCCTCTGAGCACGCGCACAGAACCCTGGCATGGAATTTTTCACAAGAAAAGGAAAAGCTTCTGAGAACTATAAATCACATTTGATAAGGAAGGCTCTGGGGGTTCACGGTAAATTTCTCTCTATAAAACACAAAGATGAGATTTAGAGCTGAGGCTTCACATTGAAAATCCTCGTTTTTTTTTAAAGCAGCAGTACATGTGCACTGAATTTAGGCACTATTGTGTCTGTCAACTCTCACCAATGGTTAAAGTTCTGCACCAAATATTTGGAAACAATGCTACTGGAGAGTTCAAACTTAAAAACAGGATTTTCTCTTTCTGTTTTTGGGTTTCGGATTTTTTTGGTGGCATCTTTTCTTGATTCAGGGCAATATCCACAATACCATAGTTGGACCAAGAGTTTACTATAATAACGCTGTTCTTCCTCAAACAAACTGCATAACCAAGTAGAATGTTAACCTCAAAGTGGAGATATGGATGGATGCAGCTTTAAAGATGTCTCCTTGAGAAATGAAAACATACACCCCCTCAGAAAAACATATACACAGATGTTCTTAGCAATATTATTTATAACCAAAAAACAGAAACAACCCAACCGTCCATCAGCTGATGAATGGATAAACAAAATGTGGTATAACAATACAACAGAATAGTATTCAGCAATAAAACGGAATGAAGTACTGGTACACGCTAAAACATGAACAAGCCTCAAAAACATTATGCTAAGTGAAAGAAGTCAGTTATTAAAGACTACATATTATATGATTCCATCTATATAAAATGTCCAAATAGGCAAACCTATATAGAGAGAAGGTAGATTAGTGGTTGCCTAGGGCTAGGTGGGATTGTTGAGAAATAGGGAGTGATGAAAATATTCCAAAATTAGATTATGGTGACAGCTGTACAATTCTTGGAAATACACTAAAAACCACTGAACTGTACTTTAAATGGGTGAATTTTGTGACATGTAAATAAAAGCTAAATGAAAAAAATACAAAGTTGAATGTACAGGTACTACCAACTGAAGATGGCGAAAACAAAATACATTACGTTTATGTTAGAGTGGCAGAATCATGATTTTTTTCCCTTCCACTTTCTAAGCTATCTGTAATCTTGTGCCTCCCCACCAAAAAATACCTGTCTTCCTTCAAACAGTTTGCACAGACCACTATAATTTAAAATGCAAATGAAGCAAAATCACTTCGTTTCTTTTTTCAAGTTACCTTTTACAAGCCTCTGTCTACTTTGTTGAGCTCAACTGAGAACAATCTAAAGGAAGAATCGGATAAACAGGCTCTTCTGCCATTCCCAGAAGCCAGTTTCATTTTACTGTCTTTGCCAGAAGCTGAAGCCTAGTCTAGGCAAAGCAAATTTCAGCAAGGACAGTTTACATAAAGGGCAATTCCACGCTCTAATCTTAAATTTCTGTGGGTGAAGGCAAGTCACTGCTGGCAGTAGGTTAGACTTGGAAAGATTAGACATTCCCTCTCCTCTAGAAAGGGTGGCAAGAAAGGGGAGGCTAGGAAAGATCCCTATTTGTGTCTCTTCTCTGAGGTTTTGTATCCAATCTCCAACTGCAGAATCCTGAATCATTTTTCACCACAGAAAATCCTCTTCTGAGTAATAAAGAATTGTCAGTCACCACCTCTGCCGTCTGCAAACCCACTGAGAATCTATTATTGTCATCAGGAATCCCAGGCTAACTTCCCTCAAATCAAGCAAGGAGGCGTTGCCAAAAAATAAAATAAAACATTTGTGTATGTGTGTAGGAGGGGGGAGTACATTTAAGGGCACACTGCTATCAGGTAATTTTAAGGATCTACTAACGCTGGCAACAGTAACAGGGAACTACATCTGTTTCTGTTTGAGAAAAATGCTTCAGTAATATCCTGTTTCAGGAGTACTGCGTGAATTCTTGGCACACAGCCTTCAGATGCTTCAAGCATGGCTATTTTCGTTTTTTGAGATATAAGAGCCAGGGAGGGAGGGTACATCACAGGCCAACACCACAGTCTGTAAAACTAGTTTCAGTTCTCACTGCTGCACTTCCTGCTGTCGCTGTATCCAGTACCTTCACAGACTCTTAACTGTCCCCAAACCTTCACAGTAGCACAGCTGACCTTTCACCGCTGAAGTGACCCAGCTCAGTGCCACTGCAAGGTCCACCAGCAGAGTGACTTCCACACTCAAGAAAGAACCAGAGGATGAGACAGCAAATGGAGGAACCCTGCTGATTTCCAGGCCAAAAAAACTAAAAAGGGAAGAAAAAGGACACCATTGCAGATACGTGAGCACAGCAAGAACACAGGTGGCTAACAGGCTCTGCCACAAAAACCTAAGAGGTTTTTGTTAAGAGGCACCTCTTTCCCCAGAACTTGTACTTTTTCAAATGAAAAGTTCTTACACAGAAACACGAACTTACACTCATCGGAGGGATACACAATGGCTGTTGCCTTGAATCCAAGCCAGGGGTGGAGTGAGCAGATCTTGATGTTCAAGGACAGTCCACCCGAAGGTTCCTGAGTAGTATGGAACTCATGAGAAACCTGGAGAAAGAGTCTCTATTTCCCCTAGTTCTGCATTTGTCCCAAAGTTTATCCTTAACCAAACGTCCTAATCCTCAACATTCAAGTCTGCAACAAAGCAATGTTTACTCTCAAAGTTAAAAAAAAAAAAAAGAAAAGAAAAAAGACAAGACATGGAGCTCCTTCCTCTATTGGCTCCTTCAGATCTTTCTCCTACTGCTTGAGGGAACGCCCTCTAACAAGACTTCCATAGTGTCCAGAGAGAAAGAAGAGGGAAAATAGATCTTGCTTGTCAGCTTCAACCAGGGACAACATGTCGATTCTGGAGCTTAATAACTTGCTTCATGTATGGCAATTATACAACCTGGGCCCAGTGGATCTGCCGACTTTCAGGCCTGCAAAGTGTGAATTGTCCCTTGGTAAATGGGGAACTAGAGGGGAAAGACAATCAAGTGTGCCCTCTGGCTTTCCCTCTCTGCTGTCAAGTGGTTCTGCTTCATTCTCCACAGTTCACTTCTTTGGTACTGAAATGAGGAAGAGAATGTACCTCAATATATTTTTTTAAGATGCTGTATTTCTCCCAGCCCACAAATGATACCAGTAGTAACCCGGTTGTCAGAAGAGCTAAGGATATGAAAAAAGGGCACAAGAAAATATCTGAAGCAAAAGCCAAGTCTTTATGTGGAAAATGGACAGGTGTGGCGGGAGTGAAACAATGTTTAGTAGCGATAAATTTGAAAGAAGTTCTAACTTTTAAGAAGCCAGGTGAATTATTACCTTTTGGAAGCGGGGTGTGTGTGTGTGTGTGTGTGTGTGTGTGTGTGTGTATGCAGGGGGAAGGCTGCTGCAGGAATTGCTGCCCCAGCAGAAAAGCGAAAGAGGATATCCCCTACTGAGAGATGCACCATTACATAAGAACACGAGTTCAGGCTGGGTGCGGTGACTCACACCTGTAATCTCAGCACTTTGGGAGGCCAAGGTGGGCAAATCACAAGGTCAGTTGTTCGAGACCAGCCTGGCTAACAAGGTGAAACCTCATCTCTACTAAAAATACAAAAATTAGCCAGGCATGGTGGCACGCACCTGTACTCCCAGCTACTCAGGAGGCTGAGGCAGGAGATTCGCTTGAACCCGAGAGGCGGAGGTTGCAGTGAGCCAAGATTGTGCCACTATACTCCAGCCTGGGTAACAGAGCAAGACACAATCTCAAAACAAAACAAACACAAGTTCAATTACCACACCTCAGAAACTGGCCGGAAAACAAAGTGCTGAGGTCTCTTTATCTGCCAGCCTGCATCAGTAACACCTTATTCTACCTTTCTTCCCCTTCTATCTAACCAAATTCTGGGCTTTCGGAAGGCAGGCCTCAGTGAAAGAAGTCAAACTTGGCCATTTGACAGTGGGTTTGCTCTCAGGGTTTAAACACGGAGCCCTCTGGCACTGTCCCCATCTGGGTGTAAGTGAGAATTTGTTTCATATGCCATTTCTACTACAGTATCCAAAAAATTACTTATTTACTTAATTACTCAAAAAATCAGGACTCATAACAATATTGTCCTCTGTTTAACCCGCTGGGTAGAAGTTCCTTCAGCAGTAAATGGCCACCAACGAAAGTCCAACATAAACCAAAACAAATTGACTTAAAGACTATGAGTCCATGAGAGCTAGATTCTGACTTACTCAACACAGAACCGGTAATACCTAACACAGTGCCTGGCATACATTCCGTATCACATAAATACTTGGGAGTACTGAATGAAAGAACGAACAAATGAATCTTATGCAAACATACCATCAGTAGGTACCCTGGAGACAAGAGTTTAGAATGCTCACGATCTGAGAAACAGCCCGAAGCAGCAGTGCTTTGAGAAGGTTTTAGAAAGACTCCAATTTCACTTCTACCAAAAGGTAAACAAACCAGCAACTAGCAGTATAATCTAGTAGTTCAGAGTGTGGGCTCCATCATGAGCTACCTATTTGACATGGGCAAATTATTTAACTTGTTTGGTTTGAGTCTCAACTGGAAGAATGGGGATAATATCTACCTCTAAAGTCTGTTGTTTATTAAATGAGTTCAAGAAAGTAAAGCCCTTAGCACAAAGCTTGGTACTCAGTAAGTCCCCAAGAACCTTTCCATATTATTGCTGCTTAATTAAATACCTTCTTTCCTGAGGTGCAGACATACCTCCCCAACTCTAGGAAAATTTTAATTTCTGGTTGAATATGCTTCTAGCCAAAAATACTAAGCCCAGAGAACTCAGAAGTCAATGCCAAGCACATGTCTCTACTAGCCTCCACTGTATCGTGACAATTTGGGTGTGGAATCCCCAAAACAGAAGAGATGTGTGTGCATAACTCCTTTGTATTTTTTACACCAGAGGAACGAAAACAGCAAGAAATGAAGTAACTACTGTGAAGGGTGGAAAGACACACTTCCTATCTCTGTAGATCAAAAAAGGGAGTAAATCCCTAGGCCTAATCGAACCGGGTAATCTTACTGCACCTCTGGAAGAGCGCACAGGAGCCCAGTTAGCAAGAGCAACAAAGCCCAGCATGTCGCCTGCCACCGAGAGAAAATTCTGTGGGAACAACAACTTTAGGCCTCTGCCCAGACGCCAGCTTCCCTTTAACCAGCCCAAGACTTTTTGACGCCTCTTTGCTTCTGGGTCTTGCGGTCCCCATAACCACCTCCCCCTCTTGCTCCTAAATTCTTCCAGGGTAACTTTTCTCCACTTCAGCAGCTCCTCAGCCACGACTCCCATGCGGGAGAGTCAGATCCACACTCACAGCTGGGGTCTCTAAACCAGGAGGGAAAAAGGAAAGTCTGTATGTACGTGCCTACTTTTTGAAAGAAAAGACCTGGTTTGGGGGAGTTTAGCCTGGTTAAGAAGAGAAGTTTTTGAGATTAAAGAGCAGCCGAGGCGCCGGGGCTCCCGAATGCTGCGGAGCGCACAGGCGAGCTCTGAGATTTCCTCAGGAAATCCACCCTCTCTAAGCCAGCCCTGCCCCAGCGCAAGCCCCGCAGCTTTATTAGGCTGAGGGCAGTAATGACAGTGGCACAGAGGGCCTCTGCCTACCTCCTCTGCACCTACCGGCACGGCAAGTGGCTCTCCTGGCGCTGCCCAGGCAGTGACGCGGGACTGCGCGTCCCGGACCGCGAGTCACCAAGTTCCTGGCCGCAAACCAGCCGCTGGTCTCCCCAGCCGCGCAGCCCCCACCGCCGGCCCGCCGGCCGCGCCACGCCAGCGCCGGGCTCCCAGCGGCTCGGTTCGCGGCCGGGTGACAGCGGGCCGGCGCGGAGAAGCGCGGGGAACAGCCGGCGCCGGCCCGGGTTCCGGCCAGCATTCCTGCCTGGCGGTGTATGCTGGCCCCGCGCCCCTGACAGCCGGCCGGGAGCGCCGGTGGCACAATGCCGGCCCTGCCGCCCCCCCGGCCGCGGTGACAACTCACCCGGGAGCCGGCAGAGACCTCCAGGAGGGGGGCGCTCACTGCTTCCACGCCGCCGCTTGCGCGTGCCCGCAGCTCTTTCAGGTCTAAGCGAGGCCCCGCGCGCCCTTGTCTGGCTCGCGCTGGCCGGCGCCCCGTGGGCAGAGGAAGCGCGCGGGAGGGAGGGAAGCGGCGGGGTGGTCGCCGGCTTCGGAGACTAGAACGCGGCAGTAGCGGCACCGGCAGCGCCCGCGTCACTGACCCAGCTGTACCGCGCGGGCGGGGGAGGCCCCGCGGAAGGGAGGGGGCAGGGAAGGGGCGGGGCCAGGCGCGCACGCAACAGCGCGGGCGTCGCGCAGGCGTCGCGCCGGCGTCGCGCCGCAGGGACCGCCCCGCCGGGAGGGCCCGCACGCACGCGCCGCTGGCCGGGCCAGGTGCCCGCGGGAGAAGCGACGCGGTGGGGGAGGTGGGGGGAAGCCTTAAAGAGACGGTCTCTCTGCGCTGGATTGGTTGGGGCGGTGGCACGGACCCAGCTGAACTGTGCGGCGTTTTCAGTGCGCTCTCCAGTTCGTTTACTATTATTATTAATTTGCATTATTGAATTACTATTATTTGTAAAGAATTGTACTGCCCTCAGGTTTACAAGGCTTTTGGCGCATATTGCTTTGTTAGCTCTTGAATTGCTCGTCTGACCTCTCTCTGAAGCAGGTTATTATCTCCCCGTAAAGCAGTACACCAAACAGTGGTCCCTAGCCTGCTAACATTAAAGCTGCCCGGGGGGTAGGTGGGGGTGAAAATGCAGATTCGGGGCCCACCTCCAGCCATTGTGATTCAGTGGGGTTGGACTTGGGAGTATGCATTGTCACAAGCATTCCGAAGTGAGTGATCCTTCAGCATACTAAAAGCACACAAGGGATCTCAAGGTTGAGCAAACCGCAGTTCAGAGCCAGGACTGGCAGAGCCCAAGCTAGAACCTTGCCACATTCCTAACTTATTTCCCCTGGGGCCTTGCCTCCTGGGGCTATTTTCTAGCTCATACTGAGTGAGCAGTTTGTGCACTGTATGGCCACATTGTTTATTGATGATCTCTCATGCAGTGTGTCCTCAGTTTAAGTGTTTACAGGGCCCATGGCGCCTTGATTGGGAGGACTCTGGCTTTTCATCTTTGTGTCCCAGGGCCTTGCACTGTGTCTGTCTCAGAGGTCCTCAATAAATGTTAAAGCACTCCTACTTGTAAATCATTGGTAGAGTCCACATCTGGACGTACAGACTTGTGTCTTTACTGCAGCTTGGGGCTGGCAGGCCTCTACTCCCAGATACTCTTGGACAAAAGGAGACACCTTCTCAGGGCCTCTCGCCAGGCCTAGTTCTAGTAGGCTTTCAGGAAAAGTGCTGTGAATTAATAGGGCATGTCCTTGTGAAGTAGCTTGAACCAAACAAGCAGAATGCTCCTCCCCACGCACACAGGCCCGTCCACAAAAGAACTCTTCCCTTCTGGGCCCCACAGCTACCTGTGGCTTGTTGCTGTAATACCTGTCATAAGCCTATCCTTGTTCTGCCTTCTTTCTTCCTTGCCTTCTTGGGTCCCGACTCACTAGAGAAGATGGGCACCCCTCCCTTCCTGCTCATTTGGGGCCGCACTGCCCAGACCACTAGAAAATTGAAGTCTACAGCAGAGCACAACCAAATCAATGTGGGCAGCAGGAACACGCCAGGCAGACCCAAGGCTCAGGAAGGGGACAAGGGGGAAGTAAGCAAGGGAAAAGGATGGAGAAAGACTTGGAGAAGCCCAACAGAGAGAAAGAGAAAAAGAAAGAGGAAAGGGAAGAAAGAAGGCGTGGATGGTTCAGATTAGATCATCTGTCAAGCCAGCTAAGCCCCTGGCTATTAACAGGCCCAGTGACTTCATGCAAGAACTGCCACCTTGTAAAATCCCTTCTGAGACCCTATGCAGATCTGTCCATCGCTGCCTAAAAATCTTCTCCCAGACCCCCAGTGTCCACAGAATGAAACCAAACTCATCAGCAGTTTCATTCTGTGGACACTGGGGGTCTGGGAGATTATGGAGAGCAAGGACTGTAGTAGCCTGTGCTCTCCACAGTCTGGACCAAATGCTCTCCATCCCTCCAAACACCCCACACTCCAGCCTCCCCCTACCACCTGCTGGTCTCTAACAAGCCACTCCTGTTACATCTCACTCACAAATCAGGTGCCCTTGCTGTTTCCTCAATCTTGAAGAACTTCTCCTTCAGAATCTTCTTACTTACCCTTCGGAATCTTTCCAAGGCTGCTGCTTCTACTTTTCTGTGGCACTTTCGTAGAGCCCCAGTTTAGCATCCATTTCCTTCTGCTTTGAATTGCCAGAATCAGGGTCAAGTCTCCTCCCTTTATAAATGCTGGCTCGCCAGCCTTTCCTGTCTGCTTTTCCCCTCCCCGCTGAAGTTCCAATGGCCTCCTCTGTAGAGGTGATGAAAAGCCCCTGTTACATTCTGCTTATAGGCCTTGCTCTTCTCACCTGCAAAATGGAATGGTACTTCCTGGCCTAGGGTGAGTATCATCTTTCTGCCATTGAAAAGATCTCACAAGGTGAATGTTAAGAATAATTTAGACTTAGACATTTTCAAGTGGGAGGGATGGTAGATTAATTAAAATGGTTTAAAACTTTTAACATTTTTTTTTAACAGCTTTCTCATGCCTGTAATCCCAGCATTTTGGGAGGCTGAGGCAGGCTGATCATTTGAGGCCAGGAGTTCAAGATGAGCCTGGCCAACATGGCAAACGTCGTCTCTACTAAAAATACAAAAATTAGCCAGGCATGGTGGCACACGCCTGTAATCGAGCTATGTGGGAGGCTAGTTACAAGAATTGCTTGAACTAGGGAGGCAGAGGCTGCAGTGAGCCAAGATCATGCCATTGCACTCCAGCCTGGGTGACAAAGCGAGACTCTGTCTCAAATAAATAAATAAATAAACAAATTAACATCTTTATTGAGATAGTCACATACCACCAATTCACAGTTTAAATTTATACATTTATTTTGTATAACTTTACAAATTGTACAAATTTGTACATGTACAATTGTAGATTTAGAGTGAACAATTCAATGGTTTTTTAGTATATTTACAGAGTTGTACAACATTTTACAACCGTTACAACCCTAAAAAAAACTTCCGTACCTATTAGCAGTCACTACCCATTTCCTCCCTCCCACCCACTTTCCCTGCCTCCCTCCCTAGACAACCAATAATCTACTTCCTGTCTCTATAGATTTGCCTATTCTGAGTGCTTCCTATAAATGGAATAATACAAATATGTGGTGTTTATAATTGATTTTTTGTTTCTTCTACCTAACAATGAATTTTAAACCAGAGCTAATTTTTTATTTTCACTTTTTAATTCACACCCTGCCTTATTCTAAAAGGACTTAAGATGGCTCTTTGAGCTATATTCCTGGGTCCTTCCAGATTTCCAACACAAATCCTTTCTTTTATTTTTTTGAGACGGAGTCTCGCCCTGTCGCCCAGACTAGATAGAGTGCAATGGCGTGATCTCGGCTCACTGCATCCTCTGCCTCATGGGTTCAGGTGATTCTCCTGCCTCAGTCTCCTAAGTAGCTGGGATTACAGGCGCCCATCACTACACCCAGCTAAGTTTTGTATTTTTAGTACTGACGGGGTTTCACTATGTTGGCCAGGCTGGTCTCAAACTCCTTACCTCAGTGATCAGCCTGCTTCTGCCTCCCAAAGTGCAGGGATTACAGGCATGAGCACCCGCACCTGACTGATTCCCAGCACAAATCTTAATACTCTACTCTAAATCTAGGTGTCAGAAAATGGCATGGAGGGTTAGATTAGTCCCAGTTGGTGGTGAGTAGAATAGCAAACCATCCCAGTTTGCCTGGGACTAAGGGGATTCCTGGCACATGGGACTTCCAGTGCCAGAATTAGGACAGTCCTGGGCCAACCAGGATGAGGTAGTCACTCCTGTGATAAGAGTCAGGAGGCATAGTATTCCCTTCATCTCCCAGGAATCTAACAAAGAGTATGTGCCTTTACTACTTGGAGGGCAGGGCAGAGGAGTTTGGCTCTCTGAAAGTAAGAGAAAAGGTTCAGAATAAGCATATGGAATCTCAGTTGCAACAGTTATTACATATAATAGCAGTAATGACAGCTACTATTTAAAAATCACCTACTATGTGTCAGGTACTTGGTAGGGACTTTATAAGTGTAACCTCTAATTTTGGCAACAGTCTGCCAAGTTAATTATCATTAACACCATTTTACAAGCAAGGCTCAAAGAGATTTTTTTTTGACATATCAAAACCACATAGTATGTATGTTGCAAAACCAGAATTCATTCTTGTTTGTCTGTCCAAAGGTCACACATTTCTAAATAAACCATGTGGCTCCTCCCACCCCCCCCCAATAAAAATAGCAAATAAAGACTGAAATTGTCCTCATATATCTCTTGCTTTTTAAAAAAGTGCTTTTTTGCATACCATCTCCTTTTATCCTTACAACATCCCCATAAAATGAAGAGACATTATTGTCCCTAATTTTACCTCTAAGGAAGCTGAGGCACTGAGAGGTCAGTAGCTTATCTCTATAGAAATTAGCATGAGTTTCATGTTTTGATTCAAGATTCCTTGGGCAGCCTTCAAAGCCCTGTGAAAGTAAACCTGTTTGACCCCAGGGGAGGTGGAAGTGTTCTGGCCACACTCACTGCAGAATGTCAGGGTCCAAAATAGCTGGGTTTTGCAGGGCTAGGCCACAGCAGGAGCTGAGAAGCAACTCCCACTCCAGAGGAAGATCTGGGCTCAGGTGGTTATCTGAATTTGTGATCCTGCACCATCACCAAGGGCAACCCTTCTTAGAGCTTGTCAGGAGCCTGTGAGAGCCAGGCTTGGTGATGCAGTCCCTGCTGGCCACTGGTTGGAGGGGGCTTTGTAGAGGTCAGAGTTCAGGGCTTAGATCTGGGCTATCACAGCAGCTGCTGTGATTCCCTGTTCACCCTAACTCTGACCCTAGCCCTAGGAAATGTGCACTTGAAGCTGCCCAGTTAGCAGGTACATATCAGAGGGCAACCGAGCCCCACGTGCTTTTCTGAAGCATTAAAAAGTCTTTGACAACATTCCTTCCCTAACACAGGTTAGGTAAGCTGGTAAAAGTGTTGGCCCCATTTTTCACACAAGGAAAAGCCAAGGTAGAAAGGGAGCATCCACCTGCTGTGTCCCCAGATGGTATCCCAGTGGAAGATGAATGAATACCAGATTCTCCCCACCCTGGTGCCAACCAGCCTGATGACCTGCTGCTCCTCCCTGCCCTTTGCCCAAGGGCTGGGCAGTGAATCTGAGAGAATCTGCAGAGAAGAAGGAAGGGACTGGGGATAGCCTAGGGCCTGAGGCCTTTCTAGACATAGCCAGCCTACCAACCCCTCCCACATAAACATACATACATATACACACATGCACATACACACTGCTCCTGGTCATTTGACACTGCATCCCTCCCTGATCGTTCATTTTCATGTGATTTAATGGTGAGAAGAGAGAGCTATATGATCGGCTCTGCTAGCTCTGAGCTGCCAGTGCATAGAAGAATAGAGTTGCCCCCTTCTTTAGACTCTGGGGAGGCAGGGATAGGGCTTTGAAGCTCTGGCAGACACAATACTTCAAAATCAGGGTATTTTGAAGGTGCTGATGATGGACCCCAAGGTGCAGCTTTACCCCCCCAGGCATGTCAATGAACTCCCCGAAAATTCCCCAATACATTAAATATGTACTGTCTGCCAGACACTTTGCTAATGGCTCCACATATATGATCTCATTTAATCTTTGTGATAGTCTCTGAAATAGGTATTGATACTATTATCTTCATTTTGCATATGAGGAAACTGAGATACAGAAAGTTTAAAGATGAGGACAAGGCCACAGTTACTAGTAGCATGTCCTGCTTCTTAGGGAATACAGCTGTATTCCCTAAGATTTGCACTGTAAAAAGCAAATGTGATTTTTAAAGGCGGATCAGAGCAGGTTACCTAAAGTGGTGTGCTGGAGGGTGCTCAAACTGTCTCTCAAGAACCAATTCTAAAATGTCCAAGATTTTTGTAAGCTAACTGTTAAACACAGCCTTGGTTAAAAATTAAATTATGGCCTAGAGCAGTGGCTCACACCTGTAATCCCAGCACTTTGGGAGGTCAAGGCAGGAGGATCACTTGAGGTCAGAAGTTTGAGACCGGCCTGGGCAACAGAGTGAGACCTCTTTTCTACAAAAAACACAAAAAATTAGCCAGGCATGGTGGCACATGCCTTTGGTCCCAGCTACTCAGGAAGCTGAGGTGGGAGGATTACTTGAGCCTGGGAGGTCAGGACTAAAGTAAGCTGTGATTGCACCACTGTACTTCAGCCTAGGTGACAGAGCAAGACCCTGTCTCAAAAAAAAGAAAAAAATATATATGTAAAATTAAATTATAGTTGTTAAAGTAATAAATATTCAAGTTACCACTTCCTAATTATTATCTTAGTACACTGTATTTTTGTTTACTTTTTGTGCCTCCCTCCTCTTACATTATACTCTTATATGCTTTCAAGTTTATTTACGTCCCTTATATCTATATGGTGGAAATACTACATTGTATTATGCTACTTCTCATTTCTTCCCAACTCCACATTCAGTTACATCACATTGATAGTTTGAAATTAGACACAGTGGAAGTATTTACACCACAGAAATTAGCAAATATAAATCAGCTCCCACCTATGGAAGAAGCTGCTAAACATCTACATTGAAATGTGAAACATTTACATCTGGAAAACTGAAAGCTTCCAGCACCTGGGTCTGTGGCAGTAGTAGAGGAGGTGAACCCAGGGCTAGCTGAGCTCACCAGCAGAGCCAGCAGGGTGAGTGGGTACAGGGCACATGCGGAGTATCTTTAGGAGGTGGCCAGACCCCATAGTCTCCATTTTACAGGAAAGGTGGGTTCGCAGGCCAGGTGAGAAATGTTTGATGCCTCAAAAGTTGTCGGTTCCATCTGAGATGCACTCCATCTAGATGCACCATAAAGGTTTCTTACTTTTTATGCCCCCCAATAAAGTTCCCCAGTTACCAAGGGAGATGGAGAGACATGAACCTGAAAGGAAGCCTGCGTGGAAGAAGGGGGCTGCTGGTCCTCAGTCCCTTGTGAATGCCTGGCCTCTAGTGGTGGGAATAAGAATGCAGCCTCTGCCCTCCAACCTTAGGTCAAGACACTCAAACCACAGAGCACAGTCATGGCATTTCCCAGCACAGAGCACAGGACAGCTGACACAGTCCTTGTGGGACAAATGGAAGATGGACGGAAGCATCTGCTTCCAACAGGAGGGTCTC
This sequence comes from Cacajao melanocephalus, assembly GCA_963573385.1. Taxonomy (NCBI): domain Eukaryota; kingdom Metazoa; phylum Chordata; class Mammalia; order Primates; family Pitheciidae; genus Cacajao; species Cacajao melanocephalus. The sequence continues at coordinate 122,456 of CAUYLG010061887.1, forward strand.
AGCCATCCTCTTAGAACCTGTGCCCCTTTGGATAGCAAGTATTTTATGACACCCCCCATCCCACTACCATGAAATGAACATCATAGCATAATCTGCCTACACACATAATTGCAAAAAATAAATAAATGCATGCATATGTTCACCAAAAGACATGTACAAGAATGTTCACAGCATCATTATTCATAATGGCCAGACACTAGAAACAACACAAATGGATATGGTATGTCCACATGATGAAAACGAACAAACTTCTGGCCAGGCACGGTGGGCGCAGTGGCTCACACCTATAATCCCAGCATTCTGGAAGGCCAAGGCGGGCAAATCACTTGAGGTTAGGTGATTGAGACCACCCTGGTCAACATAGTGAAGCCCCGTCTCTACTAAAAATACAAAAATTAGCTGGGCATGGTGGCGGGTGCCTGTAGTCCCAGCTACTCAGGAGGCTGAGGCAGGAGAATGGCTTGAACCCAGAAGGCTGAGATGACAGGGAGCCAAGATCACGCCACTGCACTCCAGCCTGGGAGACAGAATGAGACTCTGTCTCAAAAAAAAAAGAAAACAAACAAACTTCCAATTCATACAACAACATGGATGAATCACACAAATATGATTTTGGCTGAAAGAAGCCAGAAACACAAAAAAGAATGCACTGTATGATTTCATTTATATCAAGTTTAAAGTTAGGCAAAATTAATTTAAGGTGTTAGAAGTAAGGAGAGTAGACTGGGCGCCATGGCTTAACGCCTGGAATCCCAGCACTTTGGGAGGCCGAGGCAGGTGCATCACGAGGTCAGGAGATCAAGACCATCCTGATTAACATGGGGAAACCCCGTCTCTACTAAAACTACAAAAAATTAATCAGGCATGGTGGCACAGGCCTGTATTCCCAGCTACTCAGGAGGCTGAGGCAGAATCCCTGAACCTGGGAGGCGGAGGTTGCAGTGAGCCGAGATCATGCCACTGCCCTCCAGCCTGGGCAACAGAGCAAGACTCCGTCTCAAAAAAAAAAAAAAAAAAAAGGAGAGTAGTTACCTAGAGGAGTTGTGACTGGGAGGCACCATGAGTGGACTTCCACGGTGCTGAGCATGTTCTGCTTTTGAAGGTGTGTTCATTTTTCAAAAATTACTGGAGGTGTACTCTTTAGATTTGTTCACCTTTGTGAAGTATGTGGTTATTCAATAAAAAGTTTACTAAAAAAAAAAACCCAATGAATCAATACAATGCCCTAACTGTAATATAAAAGACAAAGAAAAGGCTGCTTGCACCTAGAGTCAAGTCACAGCAATTACAAATGCAGACAGACATAGGTGTGTGATTTTAGTGATACAAATGCTTTGCGCAGTGTCACTGTCATGTTCTGAAATATTCAGCTCTTGGTAAAATGCTGAAAAATAAAGCACACTTTTCCTCTACTTGTGTGTGTGTGTGTGTGTGTGTGTGTGTGTGTGTATGTGTATGTGTATATATATATATATATTTTTTTTTTTTTGAGACCGAGTCACTCTCTTGCCTAGGCTGGAGCACAGTGGCACAGTCTTGGCTTACTGCAACCTCTGCCTCCTGCGTTCAAGCGATTCTCCTGCCTCAGCCTCCCTAGTAGCTGGGATTACAGGCGCCTGCCACCGCCCACAACCAATTGTTGTATTTTTAGTAGACACAGGGTTTCACCATGTTGGCCAGGCTGGTCTCGAACTCCTGACCTCAAGTGATCTGCCCGCCTTGGCCTCCCAAAGTGCTGGGATTACAGGTCTGGGCCACCGTGCCTGGCCCCAGTAATTGTATTCTGATCACTATAACAGGATTGTTGTTTTCCCCCCTACAGAAACATCTAGTGGAAGGCAAACAAGAGTCTCTGCCTCTCGTATAGGCACACAGGATGGTTCTGTGCTGTGCCGGGCTGTCTATTACAAACTGACTATGCCTCCTTGTCTGTGAAATGGGAGTGACAGCAGTACCTGCTTCATAAGGCTGTTGTTGTGAAAATGAATTCACTTCAATAAAGTGCTCAAAACAGCAGTTGGCACACACGAGCACAAAATAAGTGTTTGATATTATTTGTATCATCCTGGACCGTACCCACTAAATGCCAATGGTGCCTTCATCATCATAACAACCAAAAACACTCCCACAGATGTCCAAACAGCCCCTAGGGTCGACACTGCCCATAAAGAACCCCGGCTTTAAACCCACTGGATGAACAGTACTTACAGGAAGTAGCAGTGCTATTCATTCATTCCTTCATTCACTCACAAAGTAGTCTGTGCTCAGGACTGCTTTGTCCAGCTCCTGCCCTCAAGTTTCTGACTAGGGAGATCAAGGTGTCCACAAGTAATGACAACACGATGTGATAGGGTTTACATAGCCCAGAGGCAGCAAATTGTCTCTCTCAGGCTCCAGCACCCTGCAGCGGGGTTTGATCCACTTTGTGGTTTGTCTTTTTTTTTTGAGATGGAGTCTTACTCTGTCGCCCAGGCTGGAGTGCAGTGGCACAATCTCGCTCACTGCAACCTCTGCCTCCCGGGTTCAGGCAATTCTCCTGCCTCAGCCTCCCAAGTAGCTGGAATTACAGGCACCTGCCGCTGCACCTGGCTAATTTTTGTATTTTTAATAGAGACAGGGTTTCACCATGTTGGCCAGGCTGGTCTCGAACTCCTGACCTGAGGTTATCCGCCTGCCTCGGCCTCCCAAAGTGCTGGGATTACAGGTGTGAGCCACCACGCCCTGCCATTTCGTTTTTTATTTAGTTGCCAGTATTTGGAAATGAGAAGATTTCATACATTAAAAAGTCCAGGTTTCCTGCTTCTCTTGAAAAATCCATAGCTTTGTAAACATCAGTCCTACATTTATATAGTCGGGAGACCTGTGTTTGCCACAGCCCTCACCTGACCTTCATTTACTTTTCCTACCAGGCCTCTGCAGACCTTGGGTCTTAGGGCCATCTCACAGGTCTGTCTCTTGGTAGCTACGGGAACTCAGGACAACTAAAAGCTTCCAGAAGGAGCAGAAGCGTTCCAAAGGCTCAGTGCAAGGCAGATAAGTGGGAAAGGGCGTTCCGGGTGGAAGGAGTGCCATGTTCAAAGGTCCATGCTACAAGAGCAGTGGCATGCCCAAGGGCCAGTCCCTTGTTCATGGAGACACGTGGCAGAGTCCTTAGGCCCACTGCAGCAGGAGGCCAGGGGTGAACTAAGAGACAGGCCTGAGATTTAAAGTTTCCAGGTCTGGGCCAGGTGTGATGGCTCATGCTTGTAATACCAGCACTTTGGGAGGCTGAGACAGGTGGATCACGAGGTCAGGAGATTGAGACCATCCTGGCTAACACAGTGAAACCCATCTCTACTAAAAATACAAAAAATTAGCTAGGCATGATGGCATTCACCGATAGTCCCAGCTACTCAGGAGGCTGAGGCAAGAGAATTGCTTGAACCTGGGAGGCAGAGGTTGTGGTGAGCCGAGATGGCACCACTGCACTCCATCCTGGACAACAGAGCAAGATTCCGTCTCAAAAATTAAAATAAAAAAAAAAGTTTCCAGGTCTGACACCAGCTTGCTCTCCTGTTCTGCACACTTGCTTGGCAGAGGTACAAGTTCAAAATCAAAGTGAGTTCCAGGGCTGAGGTGCTGTGGGACAATGCTCACAGTGTCCTTGCACCTGGGCTAGCCCTAAGAGATGAGTCAGAGAGTAAGGGAAGTACCAGGAATGGCATGGTCCTTAGTTTCCTGCAGGGCTAACCTAACATGGTATGAGTGAAGCGGGAGGAAAGGGCTCCCCTCACAACTGAAATATATCATTAGGGATGTGCATCCCCTAGCTCAATGCTGTTGCATACAGTGAGTTACAAGCTTCTCTTCAAAGAATCAGTATACCAGTATGTTCAGTTTCCATGTTCTTTGTTCTCCATTCTAAAGTTTAACTTCCTTGTTCTCTTTGTCTCCTTGCCTCTAGTTTCAGTAAACAATTTTCCCGCCAGCTCTAATCAGTAGTTCATGTCTGGTCACCTGCTCCACCCTGAGTCACCTCTGGTCACCTGCTCTGACCTGAGTCACCTTTA
>CAUYLG010061888.1:0-34772 GCA_963573385.1 Cacajao melanocephalus
AACAGATTGAGACCACCCTGGCCAACACGGTGAAACCCCATCTCTACTAAAAATACAAAAAATAGCCGGGCATGGTGGCACGTGCCTGTGGTCCCAGCTACTCGGGAGGCTGAGGCAGAAGAATCGCTTGAACCCAGGAGGCGGAGGTTGCAGTGAGCCGAGATTGCGCCACTGCACTCCAGCCTGGCGACAGAGCAAGACTCCGTCTCAAAAAAAAAGAAAAAAAGAGAGAAATTTACTGTAGCTTTAATAAGGAGCAACGGATAAAGTTTAGTGATCCAAGAATAAGAGGTAGAGCAAAGTCAGATTTTGAAGAAACATTTACATCAAACAGATAATTTGGATTTTAACTTGTAGGAGCTTACAAAAATTCTCAAGCAAAACAGCAATGTAGTTATATTTATTTTGTGAAAAATTGGCCAGCCTGGGTAGCTCAGGCTATAATCCCAGCATTTTGGGACACGGGGACGGTAGATTGCTTGAGCTCAGGAGTTTGAGACCAGCCTGGGTGACATGGCGAAACCCCATCTCTACAAAAAAAACATTGGCTGGGTGTGGTGACTCATGCCTATAGTCCCAGCTACTCAGGAGGCTGAGTTTGGAGGATGGCTTGAACCCAGGAGGTGGAGACTGCAGTGAGCCAAGATCACACCACTGCCTTCCAGTCTGGGCAACAGAGTGAAACCCTGTCTCAAAAAAATAAAAATATTTTGTGCAAAGTTATTCCTGGCAACAGTGTGAAACAGACTGAATCCATCCAGAAAGTAGATTTCTGTAATAATCCAAGCAAGAAATGAGGGCCTAGATTAAAACAATGTCTTTGCTCTCAGGTGTTGAGTGATATGGAAGGTTAAAAAAAAAAGAGAGAGAGAAAAATGAGATCTGAAAGAGATTTCTGAGGAAGAATTGAAAGGCTATGATAACTTCAAGTTTTGTAAAATGGGAGACAAAGAAGATGTTATTATCTTTATCTAATAATTGAAATGTATTTGAGGAAAGACATAAGGTGTTCACTTTTGGAAATCTTAAGTTTGGGGTGCCTAGAGACATGCATAGTCTCTAATAATCAGTTGGAAATATGAATATCAAGTTCAGGAGGAGGATCAGGGCCAGTGACACATTTGAGAATCAACAGCATGCAGATGTAGAAGTCATGGGAGTAGATGAGATCACATTTAAAAAGTCAGTAGAGAAAAAGAAGGAACCAACACTAGATCCCTAGTGCAGTATCAGTAGAGCAAGCAAGAGCAGAGGAAGCCAGAGAAATATTTGGAGAAATAATAGACTACTACTAAGGAAAAGAATACTGAAAGCCAAGGAGAATAAAGCATATCAAGAGTACATGATGATCCACAATGTCAAAGGTTCTAGAAAAGCTGACTAAAATCAAGCTCTTGAATTTGGTGATTAAAAGTTCAACGGTGAGCTTACAGTTGAAGTAGTGCCATGAGAGTGGCAAGGGGAGAAAAGAGAACAACCATGCAATGGAGCAAAGACTAAAACATAAGCTGAAGAAATAAAAAGAGAGTGTAAACCACTCCTTAACAGCTTAAAATGAATTTACCCATCACTGAGGGAAGGCTCTGTTCTTTAGCAGCACTTGTGTCAACAGTACATTGTTCCAACAGTTGAGTTTCCAACTCTCTGAAATTAAAACAAAAAGTTACTGGAATTAAAACATTGTAAATGATATCCTTATTCGTAATAGATTTATTTTCATTATTATTATTATTTTGAGACAGTCTTACTTTGTTGCCCAGGCTGGAGTGCAATGGCTCAATCTCAGTTTACTGCAACCTCCACCTCCTGGGTTCAAGCGATTCTTCTGCCTCGGCCTCCCGAGTAGCTGGGATTACAGGCGCCCACCACCACACCCGGCCCAATTATTATGATTTAAATAAAAATGGTCTTCCCGCTGGGCACAATGGCTCACGCCTATAATCCCAGCACTCTGGGAAGCTGAGGTGGGCCGATCACCTGAGGTCAGGAGCTCGAGAAAAGCCTGGCCAACATGGTGAAACCCTGTCTCTACTAAAAATACAAAAATTAGCCAGGCGTGGTGGTACGCACGTGTAATCCCAGCTACTCGGGAGGTCGAGGTAGGAGAATCGCTTGAACCCAGGAAGTGGAGGTTGCAGTGAGGCCAAGATCGTGCCACTGCACTCCAGTCTGGGCAACAGAGCGAGACTCCATCTCAATTTAAAATAAAAAATGCTCTTCCCCATGACATAAGTTTACCTATGTGATAAACCTGCACTTGTACCTCTGAGCTTAATAAAAAAAAAAAGTAAAAACAAACAAACAAACAAAAAAAGGCAGGGCATGGTGGCTCATTCTTGTAATCCCAGCATTTTGGGAGGCCGAGTTGGGTGGATCACGAGGTCAGGAGTTCAAGACCAGCCTGGTCAAGATGGTGAAACCCCATCTCTACTAAAAACACAAAAAAATTAGCCGGGAGTGGTGGCAAGTGCCTGTAATCCCAGGTGTTCAGGACACTGAGGTAGAGAATTGCTTGAAGCAGGGAGGCAGAGGATGCAGTGAGCCAAGATTGCATCATTGCACTCTAGCCTGGGTGACAGAGTGAGACTTCATCTCAAAAAAAAACAAAAACGTGATACATAAACAAAATGGAGTACTATTCAGCAATTAAAAAAAAAATAAGAGCCAGTCATCTGCAACAACATTGATGGAAGTGGAGATCATTATGTTAAGTGAAATAAGCCAGGTACAGAAAGACAAACATTACATGTTCTCACTCATTTGTGGGGTCTAAATATCAAAAAATGGAACTCATGGACATAGAGAGTAGGATGGCTACCAAAGGCTCGGGAGGATAATGGAGGGATAAAAAGGAGGTGAGAATGATTAATGGGTACAAAAAAATAGAAATAATAAGACCTATTATTTGATAACATAACAGGGTGACTATTGACAATAATAACTTAATTGTACATTTTAAAATAATGTAAAGAGTGTAACTGGATTGTTTGTAAATCAAAGAATAAATGTTTGAGGAGACAGATATGCCATTCTCCATGATGTGCTTATTTCTCATTGCATGCCTACATCAAAACATCTCATGTACTGCATAAATATACACACCTACTATGTACCCATAAAAATAAAAAAATGGTTTATTATTTATTGATTTATTTAAAGATGGAGTTTTGCTCTTGTTGCCCAGGCTGGAGTGCAATGGCATGATCTCGGCTCACTGCAAACTCCACCTCCCGGGTTCAAGCATTTCTCCTGTCTCAGCCTCCCGAGTAGCTGGGATTATAGGCGTCTGCCACCACGCTCAGCTATTTTTATATTTTTAGTAGAGACAGGGTTTCACCATGTTGGCCAGGCTGGTCTTGAACTCCTGACCTCATGATCCGCCCGCCTGGCCTCCCAAAGTGTTGGGATTATAGGCATGAGCCACCATGCCCGGCCAAAAATGGTTTACTCTTAAAAGATGAATGTACTCAAAGCTAATAGAGAATGGAATGGATAAAATTCACTGTCCCTATCACAAGCCCTTCATTGATCTCTCATCAACAAATTAGCAACTGTTTTTGTGGTACAAGAGTATGATAAATTCCAAGAAACTTACTTGTGAAGAGCTTTTCCTCCTAGGGGTAGTGCTCCCCAACAATTAAGAACTGGGACTCCTTCATATATCTATACAGTAGTCAAGGATATTACCATTTTAGGAGATAAAATGGTTTTTTCCTCACTTTCTGCAGTATTGTTCTAAATATGCTTTGGTGACAAATTTTTATTTCGTATTTCAACAAAGTTACAGAAAAAGAATAAGTTTTTTTTTTCATATTCTTCATCAAAGAAAACAGAATAAAAATACACATATGCCCATGACCACACACAATTCATTAGATAGGGCTGGGGCATCTGATAAAGTAGCCACTAGCCCTGTGTAGCTACTTAACACTTGAAATATGGTTAGTCTGAATGCAGATGTGCTGTAAGACTAAACTACATACCAAATTTTGAAGGTTTTAATAGAATTTTTAAAATCCACTAAAATACTTCATTATAATTTTGTATGGATTAAATAATGGAATATTTTGAATACAGTGGGTTAAATATACTATTAATTTCATCTTCTCGTGTGTCTTTCAAAATGTGGCTCTTAGAAAACTTCATTTATTTATTTATTTGGAAAAGGGTCTCACTCTGTAGCCCAGACTGGAATGCAGTGGTGCAATCCTGGCTCGATGCAACCTCCAGCTCCCAGGTTCAAGTGATTCTTGTGCCTCAGCCTTCCAAGTAGTCGGGATTACAGGCATGTGCCACCACACCTGGCTAATTTTTGTATTTTTAGTAGAGATGGGGTTTTGCCAAGTTGGCCAGGCTGGTCTCGAACTCCTGGACTCAAGTGATCTTCCCACCTCAGCCTCCCAAGGTGCTAAGATTACATGTGTGAGCCACAGTGCCCAGCCTAGAACACTTTAACTTTTTACATACATGGCCCACATTATATTTCTACAGGACAGAGCTGAGAGGAAAGTAAAGAATATTTACTGTGGGTTTGCTACGTATATTGGTAAGAGCACCAGCTTTGGAAACAAACATGGGTTATATCCTGGATACATGTTTATATGAAGAGGGGTCAACCTAACTCTCAATAATAATTCTTACGTTGCTCAGTTGTTTTCAGAATTAAACACAAAGTACTTTGTACTCAAAAACACTACTGCTTGATTAAATTCCTTAGGAGTTAATGATTCTTGATTTCCTTCCATGAACATTTTTTCTAATAAATACACATGTAGGTCTCAAAATTGCAAGAGTCTCACATTCATGCATGTCAACATCCTTTTCAATGAGGCAATGTCCGTTAGGACAATTTCACTTACCTATACTCTGCTTAAATATTTATAATGAAAATAAATGTACTAGTTTATATAGTCAGTAATTCTATTTTGGGACAGCTTGAATTTTTAGTAAGTTCTTACCTATGGTCAATGATATAAAAACCACAGCATGTACTGAGCAAATTACTATCTGCCAACTCCTATGCTAAACACTTTTTATATATTACCTCACTCAACTAACACAACTCTCCCATGAGATGGAAATATTATAATCCCCATCTTATAGATAAAGAAACTGAGGCCCAAAGAGATTAAGCTACTTGACCACGAAGTAAGAAGCATAGCTGCGATCTGCACTTATTGCGTATTTGATTCTAAGACCCAATCTCGTAAACTCTAAGGCATACTGCCTTCATGATAGCCTCTGGAGATTAAAAATAAAAATAAAGGGGTCTTTGGGGTCTGTTGGGGGGAAATAGGGGAGGGACAGCGGGAGGTGGGGAGTTGGGGAGAGATAGCATGGGGAGAAATGCCAGATATAGTTGAAGGGGAGGAAAGCAGCAAATCACACTGCCACGTGTGTACCTATGCAACAATCTTGCATGTTCTTCACATGTACCCCAAAACCTAAATGCAATAAAAAAAAATAAAAAATAAAAATAAAAGAAAGAAAAGTAAAAATGAATTCATTTTTCTACAGTGAGCTTTTCAGCTATTTGAAGGCTGATTTCATGTTACCATTAAGTTTTTAAATTTTTCTGGATCGAACGTTCTCATTTCAGTTTCTCCAATTACTCTTTGTATGACTTTTTTTCTTAGAACTTGACTATCCTAGTCAACTTCTTTGACACATCCTAATTAGCTGATTTTTCTTTTAAAAACTGAACATAATATTCATGATGTATGCTCCTGGAATATATCCTGGGACCAAATGATAGTGATAACTTCTACAAAAAGTAACCTGAAGTCTTACAATACTGTGAACTTTTTCCACAGGATTCATATTTGTACATAGTAACCTAAAATAGTTCAGTACAATACCAATCATTTGTAATTAGCCTAATTATTTTAGTTAAAGTAAAGACTGCAAAGTTGGCTGGCTGACAAAAAAGATATGGGTAACACCAGGCTTTCCCTATATCCACAATCTAGGACCATGGCAGAATTAATTCCAAGCGTCAGAAGAGCCATTAGATGACTTGGAGCGAGCAATACAGATGGAACCTAGAAAATAACAAAATCAAAGCAACAACAAAACCAGAATGAGTGTCATTATTTCAAGGTATTTGCCTTATATTCAAGTATATTTGAAAAAATTCACAGGAACATTGTATTAATTTATATGGTGACACTTATTGAACCATTTTATGAGAGTAATTAAAAACTAGTTTGTTGATTTATATAAATTTACTCTTATTGAGTAAATTCCAAAATACACTGTAATAAAAACAGCTCAGCTGTTTCATTCCAAAAATGACAATTATGAAGCATTTTTCTTTATTCTTGTCCTCTTTCAGAAGAGAAAACTGAAAGGAATAAAAGAAGAGGTCTACAGGCCAGGCACAGTGGCTCATACCTGTAATCCCAGCACTTTGGGAGGCCAAGGCAGGTGGATCACCTGAGGTCAGGAGTTCAAAACTAGCCTGACCAATACGGTGAAACACTCTCTACTAAAAATACAAAAATTAGCTGGTTGTCATGACATCTGCCTGTAATTCCAGCTATTAGAGAGTCTGAGGCAGGAAGATCGCTTGAACCTGGGAGTCGGAGGTTGTAGTGAGCCAAGATCGTGCCATTGCACTCCAGCCTGGGCAATAGAGTCAAACTCCATCTCAAAAAAAAAAAAAAAAAAAAAGAGGTCTAGAAACATAAATTTAGAGGAAGATGTTAAATTAAAAAAATAAGGAGATGCCTTTACCATTAAGATGAAAATGCAGAAAAAAATTCTTCATTTTTTTGTATGTTTTGAATTCAATAGAAAGTATGAAAATACATTTATATGTGCTTACTTTCTTACAGACTGAACATATGTAATCTTCCATTTTTTTCTTGCTGATAAAAAACCTAAATTTCAAATTAGAGATTTAAAAAAATTTGAATAATAAAGATTCTGGTCTACTATGAAATATATTAATGTTAAAACATATTCTTGGTTATAAAATAATCCTGACTCCCATAAAATCAAAGCTACAGGTAATATTACTTATACCATGAGGTAAGTCTCATTCCTGGCATTATTGACTTACTCTAAGGGAGACACTGACTATTCCATTTTAAAGGAATTTGAAGCCTAAATGACCTAATTCAGAACAGTATAACTAAACAATGGAAGCTAGAAAGAGCTGGAAGAAACATATCACAAAGTCCACAGCACAGAATATACCTTTTAATTCTGAAAAAAAAGTCCCCAAATAGAAAAATCTATATTAAAATAAATAACAAACAGTAATAAAAAGAAATCTCCAATTATATAAGTGTTGGATGAAATGCTAAAGCATGAAATAACCATACAAAGGAAGAAGATAAATGGACAATTTGAAGAAGCTTCTATCATCTGGTTCCCTAATTATACTGTGTGCCATAGACAATAAGTGACAAAAAAAAATGAGGGCTTTTCTTAGTTTAAGTTTGGAGTAACTACCAGCAAAAAAAAGGGAAGAAAGATTCCCTAAAAACTAGTAAGAATTTTATTGCTTCTCTTTTTATTTCAAAAGCAATTTACTTATCTGATGTAAAGACAGATACCTCAAAATATTTGAAAAGAACACGAGTGAGTGTCTCTCTGAAGTGAGAAGGACATAATACCGACTCGATAATCACAACTCGGCGGTCTCTGGGATTCACCAGTAGATGCCTGAAAAGTGACAGTTTTGGTTTTAAAAATAAGTAAAAGTTTTTATTCATTTTGATGTCATACAATTTAAGAATAGTGAAACTGTAGTACCTTAGCTTAAGACATTTTATCACAAAAAGACATCTTTATTTTACTACTCCAAAAAGATAACATTTCTGACCTCTTACCATGTACCATGCAATGTGCTAGGAACTTCATTAACTTATTTATCTCAGGAACCTAAAATTATAGCCTATTATGATTACCAACTTGAGCCATTACATAGTTTTTTGTTGTTGTTGCTTTGTTTTGTTTTGAGACAGGATCTGGCTCTGCTGCCCAAGCTGGAGTGCAGAGATACAATCTAACCTCACTGCAACCTCTGTCTCCTGGGTTCAAGTCATCCTCCAGACCTCAGCCTTCCAAGTGGCTAGGACTACAGATGTGAGCCATGGCACCTGGTGATTTTTTTTTTTTTTAGGTTACAATAGTAATATATGCTCACAAAGCTCCAAATATTATGACATGTAAAACTTGCAAAGTACAAGAACCCTATGTTTCTACTACCCAGAGCTACTGCTGATAGAAGTTTGTATATTTTTTTCATTCTGTGGATGTATGGGGGTATACTTTAACAGCAATATTCATTCCATAGATGTGGTTCTTTAACTTGCTTATTTCACTTATCAGTATATCCAAGACACCTTTCTGTACTACTACATACAGATACAGAACTCTTTTTTTAAGAGCTGCATGGTATTTCACTGTATGAATGCAGAATAATTTAATTTTCAGTTCATTTCATTAACGAACATTTCATTTTCAGTATTTCCTTATGTCTGCCAGTTTTCTAGTCTTCAAATATATTTTTGAAAAGATTGAAAATAAACCTGTTAAAAATGGCAATAGAAGTCAAATTTTCTTTTTGTCTCAGATGCAATACAACCAATTACCACTATGGCATTAGGAAAATTTATCTAATCATAAAAGCTAGGAAACAAAATGTATCTTACCTGAAATATAGTATGTGGATGAATTCCTTTAGGTAGGAATACAATTCTTCTGTATTGATATTATACTGAACAACTCTGACAGGCTGTAAAAAATTTAGATGATTTATTAATTTATATTAATAAAATGATCTCAAATTAAGATTAAAATATAATTATTTCCTAATACGTTTTCTGGGAATTAAAAGCAATTTGTACTGTGAATATAAAAATTAAACACAGAGTGATCTCTTAAATTAGAAATCCTTAAGAACTGGAATGTCTAAGATGGCAGAATGTTTTAGACTATGGTAATGGAAGTGTGTGTTCATAGGAAGTAAAGAATTTTGCTCACATGCATTTTTCCTCCATCTGACTTAACATTTTGGCTTGACTGATAAAAAAGATCAGCACTGAGGCTGGGCATAGTGGCTCACCCCTGTAATCCCAGCACTTTGGGAGGCCAAGGTTCGTGGATCACTTGAGGTCAGGAGTTCAAGACGAGCCTGGCCAACGTGGTGAAACCCCATCTCTACTAAAAATACAAAAATTAGCCAGGCATGGTGGCACGTGCCTGTAGTCCCAGTTACTTGGGAGACTGAGGCAGGAGAATTGCTTGAACCCGGGAGGAGGCTGCAGTGAGCCGAGCTCTGGCCACTGCACTACAGCCTGGGTGACAGAGCCAGACTCCATCTCAAAAAAAAAAAAATTTCCCAGCACTTTGGGAGGCTGAGGTGGGTGGATCACTTGAAGCCAGGAGTTGAAGACTAGCCTGGCCAACATGATGAAACCCTGTCTCTACTAAAAATACAAAAATTAGCTGGGCGTAGTGGTGCACGCCTGTAGTCCCAGCTACTCGGGAGGCTGAGGTGGGAGAATCACTTGAATCTGGGAGGGAGAGGTTGCAGGCAGGCAGAGGTTGTAGTGAGCCGAGATCGCGTCACTGCACACCAGCCTGGGCGACAGAGTGAGACGCTATCTCAAGAAAAAAAAAATCAGCATCGAATAAAAAGCATCAAAGGTTTTCTCAAATACTCAACTTGGTTCAGTCCCTGTTAGTCCAGAAACACTGATAGCTTCTCTCTTGCAACACAGCCGCACTTAATTAAAATATCCACCTTTCTGCTAGACTATAAGCTCCATGTGCAAGAACTATTTCTGGCTTGCTTATATCTTTCTTCAAATAATACAGTGCCAGGTACACAGTAGGTTGTTCATAAACATGTGTGGTAAAAACGACAACACCATTAGCACAAAAGCAGCATACATACATATTACCAAGCCATGAATGCTAAGTCAATGCTAATGTATAATAACAGCTTCACTTATGATCCTCAGAAGCTCTAAGTACTCTCATACATCATTGGCAGACCTCTCTTCATTTACTCTTTCAAAAGACCATCAGCCTAACTGTGATTTTATGAGGCTTAAAGAAGGTTCCAAACCAGATATAGTCAAATATAAATAATTTCTTATGTCTCTGTCTTTTCAAATGAAGAGAAAAGCTCGGATGGGTGCGATGGCTAATGCCTATAATCCCAGCACTTTGGGAAGTCAAGGTGGGTGGATTACCTAAGGTCAGGAGTTCGAGACCAGACTGCCCAACATGTGAAAATCCCCTCTACTAAAAATACAAAAGAAAATTAGCTGGGCATGGTGGCAGGTGCCTGTAATCCCAGCTACATGGGAAGCTGAGGCAGGAGAATTTCTTTAACTCAGGAGGAGGAGGTTCCAGTGAGGAGAGATCATGACACTGCACTCCAGCCTAGGCGACAGAGTGAGACTCTATCTCAAAAAAAAAGATAAAAGCTCAAAGCACTAAGAAAAGTAGCAAGGAGAATGTACAGGGTCTAATCCAGTCAGACATCTATATGGTAATACAGTAATGCCTTATACAGCAAAATGACATAAAAATTAGTCAACAGGAACAACTATCCGTTTTTTTTGTTTGTTTGTTTGTTTGCTTGTTTTTTTGACACAGAGTCTCTCTCTGTTGCCCAGGCTGGAGTGCTGTGGCATGATCTCAGCTCACTGAAACCTCTGCTTCCCAGGTTCAAGAGATTCTCCTGTCTCAGCCTCCTGAGTAGCTGGGATTACTAGTGCCTGCCACTACACCTGGCTAATTTTCGTATTTTTAGTAGAGATGGGGTTTCACATTGTTGGCCAGGCTAGTTTCGAACTTCTGGCCTCAACTGATCTGGCCACCTCAGCCTCCCAAAGTGCTGGGATTACAGGCTTTCCATCGTATTTTCAAACACCACATCACCAATATCTACTATATTTCTGGCTTGGCCAAGGATTTGCAGAAAATTTTAAAATCAATGAAATGATTCCTTAATCAAGTCTAATTAAAAAGATTTCTGATGTATCTCAATGCCAAATATAAACTGATGGTCTCATCTATTCTCCTATAACATGTGTTTTTATAAAACCAAATATGCTTATATGCGATTGCTAAATAAGGAAATAATGTCAGTATGAAGTTATATTAGTTCAAATTAGGCAAGACAAGCTAAAATTATAATATAATTAGAAAGTCATCAACTCAGTTATCACACAAGTAGATATCCTTTCAGATCTCGTCATAAGAAAAGTTTAAATAATCCCCTATACCAGCAATTCGTGCCTCAAAGTGGATCTTTCCATGATTCTACTGGGTTGCATTTCCTCCTAGTCGCTACTTAATAACAGTCCCACTGGCTCAGAGATTGTTACCATCTGCACTCAGAAACCACTGGCTAACACTTTCAATCCATGACTTTATTTTATTTTTATTTGTTTATTTCTGAGACAGGGTCTCACTCTGTCGCCCATGGTGGAGTGCAGTGGTGAGATCTTGGCTCACTGCAGCCTCGACCTCCCAGGCTCAAGTGATTCTCCCACCTCAGCCTCCCACATAGCTGGGGACTACAGGTGTGCACCACCATGACAATTTTATTTTTAATATTCCCTAAGACACCCTCCAGCCACACTCAGCTGCCTGCCAATCCTATTCAAATTTTGTTGAGGCATCAATTATTGTTTTTCCTAGTCCTCTTGATTACAAAATTATATAGGTTTTGTATGGTCTACCCCAATCTTATTTTTCCATAAGCCTGTTTTGTTTTTAAAAAATGTACCATTTTGCAGGACAAAGGTATTTTCAGGAATGCATATATAATCTTACTATGGTAATAGCTACATCTCCTTTTTTAACAAGTGAATTTTATAGCAAGCAAAATTTTTCTTTCCACTCGTTGCAATTTCTAATCTGCCAAAAGAGCTGTGGCAATAAACTTTTTAGTTTGTTTTTAAAATTTTAAATATCTGCTATATTACAAAGAAGGTAAGAATAAAATTATTCAGTGGTTATGGTACACTATAAGACTTATAAAAGTATTTTACTGATGTTAAAATTTTCTCTTGATATATGATTCCATTTATATAAAATGTCAGAAAAGACCAGTCCACAGAAACAGAAGGTACACCCTAATGGGCTGTGGATAGGAATGAGGATTAATTGTAAATGGGTACTAGGGATTTCACTGGGGTAATGAAAACAGTCTAAAGCTGGACTGTGGTGGTGGTTGTACAACATGATAAACTTATGATGTGCAAATTAGACCTTGATAAAGTTGGTTTAAAAACTTTTCCTTGGAAAAATAGCCATAAATTATATGTTTAGTACTGTTTTAATCAATCTTACTCATTTAAAAATACTTTACAGTACAGTATTTATTTTGCTAATTTGTTGTTTTTTTTTTTTAATACCTTAGGTATCCCAGCTCTTTTTATCACACTAGGAATTATACATCTTGGACCCGTTTCTCCAGCAAATCCACACCTGCAAATAAATGAAAAATTGAAACAACTTACAGTATTCTTTTAAATATTTGTCTCAGAAATGAATTTTCTCTGTATTTGTTTCAAAACAATGGCTACAATAACATTTGAAAATACCTCTGATGTATTTAAAGGGATCAAAAAAAATCACTCCACAAAACTAATAAGTTAATATTATTTATTAATGCTTGTGTGTTAACAGAAAAAACTATATCAAATTTGTGATACTGAAAAACATCCAACGTATTATTTTAGGGGCAGCATTTACTTTGTTCTTAGTTGTTAATTTTAGCAGAATTAACAACTACATTATCTACAGCCCTGAATCTGTACTACATTACGTGACTTCATTCATATAATTCACGTGTCACTCATAATTCCATCATTCTAATATTATTAGCTTCCATATTGGTATGTTTGCTTTCAGTCTACTTCTTAAAATTATGCATGCATATCTGACAGTTATAATCACACTTCATACATAATTAACTCATACAGTAAGCTTCTACTCATATTAAAATAATCTTCATTACTATCATTTTTATGTGTTTTTTTTTTTTTTTGACACAGGATCTCACTCTGTCACCCAGGCTGAAGTGTAGTAGTGCAATCATGGCTCACTGCAGTGTCAACCAGACGAGCTCAAATGATCCTTCCACTTCAGCCTACCAAGTAGCTAGGACAACATGCGCCTAGTGCCATGCCAAACTGGGTCTCACTATGTTGCCCGAACTGGTCTCAAGCTCCTTGGCTCAAGTGACCCTCCTACTTCGACCTTCCAAAGTGTTGGGATTTCAGGTGTGAAGCCACTGTGCAAGCACAACTGGACTGTTGGACTGCTATCATACTTTGTCTTTTTTTTTAAGACAGGGTCTCACTCTGTTATCCAGGCTGGAGTCCAGTGGCACAACCTTAGCTCACTGCAGCCTTTGCCTCCCAAGCTCAAGCAATCGTTCCCCCTTGGCCTCCCAAAATGCTAGGATTTCAGGCATGACACTACAGCTGGCTAAGTTTTGTATTTTTTGTAGAGCAAGGTTTCCCCATGTTGCCCAGGCTGGTCTTGAACTCCTGGGCTCAAGTGATTGGCCTGCCTTAGCTTTCCAAAGTGCTGGGAATACAGTATCATTTTTAAAACTGCATATTTCATTATTTTTAAAAACTACACTTTTCTTCTTGAGTATTTAGCTATTTCCACTTTTTGTTTCATGTTAGTAAAACATCCCGTCTTCCTGTCCTGTCTAGTTTTTGGCACTGCTCTCCTCGCATTCCCAAATAATTCTCTCCATCTCCTACTATTCCTGTCTCCATGTATACTTGCACCAGTGTTCCTCAAACATCTCAAAGTGCAACCCATTAGGCTTCAGTTCCTTTCTTTTACTTCATGTATTTATCTTATCATCCTCCTGCTCTTTTTCAAAAATAGCTTTTTGCTTATTTCTTAAAAGTACAGCCAAAATAATTATCTTTGAGTAGAAGCCTCAAATTATTTATTATGCTTTCAAAATAAGTTTACAAATAAGAAAATACAAATTAGTAAGAGAGGGCCTTGCATAGAAAAATGTGAGAGTGTCATTAAAGACTATGTTTAATCCAATTCTGGAGCTCCTGAGGTCCAATTTTTAAATAGGTTTTTTTTAGCCACTTAGTCAATAAATAGTTGTTAAATACCTGCTATATGTCAAGAAGTGCCTAGAGATACAAAAAGATTTTTCAAATGTTTTCCTTCTCAGAAATACATATATGATGCAACTGCCTGTCAGTTCCCTCTCCGTTGAGCCCATCACAAGGACTCTTAACCTGGGGTCCCAGGACCACAATGATTGTCTGCCAATCCCCTGAAACTGTGTGTAAATATCTTAAGGTTGGTGCATTTGTGGTATTCGTCCAGCCATTAAAGAGATCCATACCATCCAAAAGGTTGAGAACCTCCTCTCTAGTGTTTACAAGTTGCCTTTTTAAAAACATGTTAAATCTAACCTTAGAGTTTAGGGCGGCCTATCTGTAGAGCTTCACCTCATAAATGTGCCCAATCTCCCTAATTCTTGAGGAGCGATAGGCTGGTCTTAAACATCTTTGCATTTCCAGCACCAAAAGAAGCTCCGTTCAATAAATATTTTATGACGAAATTCGTCATTGAGTATTTATATTCGGTTGGCTGCCTTCCTCAGCTGATGAGCCCAGGGTAAGCCGGGTCTCAGTCACTGCTGTCATCACCTACATAGATGATCCCAAAGGGTCTGGGGTGATGACAAGGGGCGGCGACCAGGGCAATTCAACCGAAGCTTCCTGGCCCTCCCTGGGAGTCAGACCCCGATCCTCGGATTTGCATCGCCCAGGGAGGAAATAATAAGGGCTGGCTGAAGAAAGGGGGAAGCCCCGAGCTGCCCAGCGAGTATGCGATGAGGACCCGGGCAGTG
Organism: Cacajao melanocephalus; assembly: GCA_963573385.1. NCBI lineage: Eukaryota > Metazoa > Chordata > Mammalia > Primates > Pitheciidae > Cacajao > Cacajao melanocephalus. The sequence continues at coordinate 14,879 of CAUYLG010061888.1, forward strand.
CCTGGGGCTCGGCCACCCGCCCTCCCCCCGGGCCGAACGCAGACGGTGTCACGGCCACTCACTTGGTAAAGGCCTCTCCCAGGTCGATGACGACCGCCGTTTTCTCCCCGCCGCTCCCCAGGCCCTCGTAGAGCGGCATGGTGGTAAGGCAGACTGGGAAAAGTGGGTCGCAGACTCTGTGGCCAACAAACCTCGGAGCTCGGGGGGCGGGGCCGGGGCTCAGGCGCTCGGGCGGCGGCGACGGCGGGGCCCTCGCGCGGCCGCGGCGCACCAGGCCCGGGCTGTCTCAGGCTGTGCCTCATTACGGGTTGAACTCAAACCTTTGCAGGTGGTCCCGTCCCTAGAACTAGCGGAAAAGAGGCGCTAGCGGCTGCGAATCCGAGTGCACGGGTGCGGAGGCCGCGGCGATCAGGCGCGCCGGGCGCCCCGAGGGGGCGGAGCCGGCCTCCCGGTCCTTCCCGCTCACCACGCCCCCAAGCGGCCTCCAGGAGCGGCTGTGAAGAGGTTCCTGAGGACCTGGCTGCGTTGGGGCCGCTGCTAGACGACGGAAACCCGAAGCTGAGATTCATGCTGGTCTCAAGCCCCTTGAGGAGGGGTGGTGGGAGGTTGGCAAAAGATGCTGAACCCTATTCTGTGCCAGGCGTTTTACCTATCATTTAATCTTTTTAAGAAATACCAAGAATAGGCCGGGCGCGGTGGCTCCCGCCTGTAATCCCAGCACTTTGGGAGGCCGAGGCGGGCGGATCACCAAGTCAGGAGATCGAGACCATCCTGGCCAACATGGTGAAACCCCGTCTCTAATAAAAATACAGAAATTGGCTGGGCGTGGTAGCGCGTGCCTATAATCCCAGCTACTCGGGAGGCTGAGGCAGGAGAATCTCCTGAACCCGGGAGGCGGAGGTTGCAGTGAGCCGAGATCACGGCTCTGCACTGAAGCCTGGTGACAGGGCGAGACTCCGTCTCAAAAACAGAAAAACAAGAATAGTATTTTCTTATCTGTGGGGACCGATGCTCAGAGAAATTGACATTCCCAGTGTCTAAGGCAGAGCCAGGAAAAGACCCACAGACTTCCTAATTGCAACGCCTGTACTAATGATGTTTTAGAGAATAATACGTACAGACAATGCTTTAGTTAGTAGTCATTCTGAAAGTTTTTATTTTACTCCAGAATTAAGCAGCTAAAGTAGCATATATGAATCTTGAATCTCTCCATGGAGGAGCAGTCAGGACGGTTTAATAGAAGGAACATCGAAGCAAAGACCCCTGCCTATTAGGTTGGTGCAAAAGTAATTGCTGTTTTTGCCATTACTTTTAACATTTACATTACTGTTTACATCTTTGTCACTTAACAGCTTTCTGTGAAAATATTTTTTCTGCAAATATTAGCTCTATCTATGGAAGTGGAAAATATTGTTAAAGGAGAGACTGTACAATAAGAAAAGAGGTTCTAGGGTAGACTGGTGAGAAACAGCAACATTTAGCTGGTGTACTGGGTTGAATGATGTCCCCCCAAAATGCTTGTCCACTGGGAACCTCAGAATGTGACCTTATTTGGAAATAGAGTCTTTGCCGATGTAATCAAGATGAGGTTATACTGTATTAAGATGGGCCCAACTATCCCAGCGCAGTGGCTCATGCCTGTAATCCCAGCACTTTGGGAGGCAGAAGAGGGAGGATCCCTTGAGCCAGGAAGTCTAAGGCTGCAGTGAGTCGGGATCGTGCCGCTGCCCCTGCACTCCAGGTTGGGCAACAACAGAGTGAGAGCCTGTCTTTCAAAAAAAAAAAAAAAAGGCTCTACTCAAATGGTTGGTAACAAGAATTAGTGTGGTAGTTAGATAAGCTCTTTCCATAACAAAAACTAAGGCTGTAACAATGCAGAAATGTGGAATGTGATGTTGGTAAAATTTATGTTCAAGTCCAAGTTACTGATTAATGATCCTTGAAAGCAAATTGCTGGAGGAGGAGGAGGAAGTTGGAGTTGTGATGGAGAAGAAAACTTTAAGAAACGTGGGAAGAGATTAAATTTTTTGCTGAATTCAGAGTATTTGAATAGGACCCCTCAGTTGGGTTCAGATTCTGTTTCTGCCACTTTCTGTCAAGTCCCTAATACCTCTGATCATCCACTTCCTTATCTGTAAACTGTTCTGCTGCTTCACAAGGTATTTGTAAGGATCACTTTGAAATTATGTTTCTGAAACTACTGAAATGATAAAGTGTTGTTATTACGGGTTCTATATTTTTCATGGCAGCTCACCAGCTGTATTTGTTTCCTAGGGACTGCTGTAACAAAGTACTATAAACGGTGGTTTAAGGCAACAAAAAATTTATTCTTTCACACCTCTGGAGGTGAGAAGTCAGAAATCAGGGTGTCAGCAAGAACAAGGTCATGCTGTCTTTGAAGGCTCTAGAGGAGGATCCTTTCTTTCCTTTCTTGCCTTCTTTTTTTTTTTTTTTTTTGAGATGGAGTCTCACTTTGTCGCCCAGGCTGGAGTGCAGTGGTGTCATCTTGGCTCACTGCAGCCTCTGCCTCCCGGGTTTTCAAGTGATTCTCCTGCCTCAGCCACCAGAGCAGCTGGTATTACAGGTGCCCACCACGATGCCCACCTAATTTTTTTTTATTTTTTATTTTTAAAATTTTTAGTAGAGATGGGGTTTCACCATGTTGGCCAGACTGGTCTCAAACTACAAACTACGAACGTCAGGTGATCCACCCGCCTCAGCCTCCCAAAGTGCTGGGATTACAGGCGTGAGCCACAGTGCTCGGCCCTTTTTTTTTTTTTTTTTTTTTTTTTTTTAAATAGAGTGTTTCTCTGTCTTCCAGGCTGGCGCCCAGTGGTGCAGTCTTGGCTCACTGCACTCCAGACTGGGCTCAAGAGATTCTCCTGCCTCACCCTCCCAAGTAGCTGTGACTGCAGGCACATGCCACCTTGCCTGCCTAATTTTTGTATTTTTTGTGAAGACGGGTTTTACCATGTTGCCCAGGCTGGTCTTGAACTACTGAACTCCGGTGATCTGCAAGCCTCGGCCTCCCAAAGTGCTGGGATTACAGGTGTGAGCCACGGTACCTGGCCTTCTTTCTTGCCTTTTTCTAGCTTCTAGTGGTTGCAGGCAATCCTTGATCTTCCTTTGCTTTTAGATGCATCACTGCAGTCCCTGCCTCTGTCATTACCTGGCCTTCTTCCCTGTGTCTTTGCATTTTTTACATTATGTTCTCCTCCCTGTGTCTTCACTTCAGTTTCCTTCTATGTGTGTCTCTATGTCCAGATTTCTCTCTTCTTTTTTCTTATTTTTTAAATCTGTATCTTACTGAACAAATTTCCCTCTTATTTTTGAGACGGGGTTTCACCATATTGACCAGGATGGTCTTGAACGCCTAACCTCAGGTGATCTGCCCTCCTTGGCCTCCCAAAGTGCTGGGATTACAGGCGTGAGCCACTGTGCTCAGCCTTGTTTTTTGTTTTTTTTTTTTTCTCTGAGACAGCGTTTCACTCTTGTTGCCCAGGCTGGAGTGCAATGGCACAATCTCAGCTCACTGTAACCTCTGCCTCCCAGGTTCAAGCAATTCTCCTGCCTCAGCCTCCCGAATAGCTGGGATTACAGGCACCCCCCACCACTCCTGGCTAATATTTTATATTTTTAGGAGAGATGAGGTTTTGCCATGTTGGCTAGGTAGGTCTCAAACTCCTGACCTGAAGTGAACTGTCCACCTTGGCATCTCAAAGTGCTGGGATTACAGGCATGAGCCACCGCGCCCGGCCTCCCTCTTATAAGGATATGAGTTAGTGGTTTAGGGTCCATATTAACCCAGTATGACTTCATCTTAACTTGATTACATCTGCAAAGGATCTAATTCCAAATACAGTCACATTCTAAGATTCCTGGTACACAAGAATTTTGGGGAGGACACTATTCAACCCAGTACACCAGTTAAATGTTGGCGTTCTCCATGGTTCTGCTCTTGAACCTCTTTTCTTACTGTACACCCTCTCCTTTGCCAATCTCTTCCACTCCCATAGATGCAGCTAGAGATAGTATTTGCTGAGTTCTATTTGCTCGCTCTCTTTGCTATATATAATCCCATTTATTCCTCACAACCACTTTATGAGTTAAGTGTTATTGTTACTGGAAAGGGGACTTGATCCAGACCCCAAGAGAGTTCTTAGAACTCGAACAAGAAATAATTCCAGGTACGTCCATAGAGTAAAATGAAAACAAGTTTATTGAGAAAGTAAAGGAATAAAACAATGGCTACTCCATAGGCAGAGCAGCAGCATGGGTTGCTTACCTGCTTAAACTTCTTGATTATATGCTAAACAAGGGGTGGCTTATTCATGGATTTCTGGGAAAGGGGTGGGCAATTCCTGGAACTGAGGGTTTCTCCCCCTTTTAGGTTTATAGGGTAACTTCTTGACGTTGCCATGGCATTTGTAAACTGTTGTGGCACTGGTGGCAGTGTCTTTTCATATGCCTTGACATTATATTCTTCATGTTTTTTTGTTTGGGGTTATGTGAACTTAGACCTGTGATTTTATAATTTTCATCAAATTTGGAATATTTTGACCTTTGTTTCTTCAAGTAATTTTTCTATACTGACTCTTCTTTGAGTGGTCTAAGTACATATATGTTATTAGGTGGTTTAAAGTTTTCTCACAGATCTTTCTTCTGATTCTTTTTTCTTTTTCTCAGTCATATTTTTCTCTGTGTTTCTTTTTGTATAGTTTCTACTGTTTTGTCTTCATGTGCATTAATCTTCTCTTTTGCAGTATTTAATCTGCTATTAATCCCATCCAATGTATTTTTCACCTCAGAATTGTATTTTTAACTTCTAGAAGTTCAATTAGGTCCTTTTCTTTGTTTTTTGTTTTGTTTTATTTTTTGAGACAGATTTTTGCTGTGTCACAGAGGCTGGAGTGTAGTGGTGTGATCTCCCCATTGCAACTTCTGCCTCCTGAGCTCAAGTGATCCTCCTACCTCAGCCACCTGAGTAACTGCAACTACAGGTGCACACCACCATGCCTGGCTCATTTTTGTATTTTTTTTTTTTTTTGTAGAGACAGGATTTTGCCATGTTGCCCAGGCTGGTCTCGAGCTTCTGGGCTCAAGCAATCCATCCATCTCAACACTCTCAAAATGTTGGGATTACAGGTATAATCTGCACTCAGCCATTTTTTGTATCTTCTATGTTTCTTCTTAAACATGCCTGTGTTTTCCTCTACCTTCTTGAATGTATGGAGTATAATTATGATAATTATTTTAATGTTCTTGTTTACTAATTCTGCTTTTTTTTTTTTTTGAGACAGAGTTTCACTCTTGTTGCTCAGGCTGGAGTGTAATGGCGTGATCTCGGCTCAATGCAACCTCCATCTCCCAGGTTCAAGCTATTCTCCTGCCTCATCTTCCCAAGAAGCTGGGATTACAGGCATGTGGCACCACACCCGGCTGATTTTTTATATTTTTAGTAGAGACAGGGTTTCTCCATATTGGTCAGGCTGGTCTCAAACTCCCACCCTCAGGTGATCCACCCACCTTGATCTCTCAAAGTGCTGGGATTACAGGCATGAGCCACCATGCCTGGCCTCAGGCTGGAGTGCAGTGGCACAATCATAACCTCTACCTGCCTGGTTCAAGTGATTCTCCAGCCTCAGCCCCCTGAATAGCTGGGATTGCAGACGTGCACCACTATGGCTGGATAATTTTTTGTATTTTTAGTATAGACAGGGTTCACCATGTTGTCCAGGCTAGTCTCAAATTCCTGACCTCAGGTGATCCACCCACCTCTGCTTCTCCAAGTGCTGGGATTACAGGCATGAGCCACCGCACCCGGCTTGTCTACTAATTCTATCACCCGTGCCCTTTCTGGGTCTATTTCTATGTTTTCCCTTTCTATGAGACTTATTTTCCTTCTTTTCTGCATGACTCTTAAGTTTTGGTTGGATGCCAGACAGTGTCAATTTTACATTGTCAAGATGCTGGGTTTTTTTTTTTTGTTTCTTAGAATATTCTCAAGCTTTGTTCTGGAATGCAATCAAGTTACTCAAAAATAGTTTTATCCTTTTGGGGCTTGCTTTGGTAGGTGGGACCAGAACAGCCTTAGGCCAGAGCTAATTTTTTTCCCCATTAGTGAACTAAGATCCCTGTTTTAGTATCCTACCTAATGCCCCAGGTTTTTATTACAGGGTTTTCAGCTGTGGTTGGGGGAACACAAACACTTCCCAGCTGTATATGAACTTCAAGGAATTAATCTGCCTTTGCTTTTCTGGTAGGTGTGTGTGTGTGTTTTTTTTTTCCCTCCAGCCTTGAGTAGTTTCCTTACATGCATGTAGCTAAAAATTCAAGTATAACCCTGTACAGATTGCCAGAGCTTTCTCTTTTTGTGCAGCTTTTTCCTCTGCCTTTAGCTTTCTCTGTTTGGTACTGTCCTCTGCGAATCCTACTGCCTTAGCCTTCCTGAATTTATGACTTTGTCCCTAATGGGAGCAGTGTGGGTTTCCTGTCTCTGTGCTGTATCCTGGAACGCCCAGACAACAGACTGAAGCAATCACAGGGCTTACCTTGCTTGTTTCCTTTCTGTCAGGGATCACTGTCTTGCATTGCCTATTGCTTCATATCTGCAAAACATTGTTTCATATATATTATGTCCTGTTTTTTAGTTGTTTTCAGTAGTAGGGTATACACAGTCCCTGTTACTCTATCATGTCTTACAGCAGAAGTCTCTCCAGAAACTGATTTTAAAACCAACATTTTGTGTAAATAGTTGTGTCAGTTATCTATTGCTGCCTAACAAATTTTCCTAAAATTTCGTGGCTTAAAACAACCACCAGTTATTTGCTCATGATTTTGTGTTGATAATTTGGCTGGGCTCTACAGGGTAGTTCTTACATTCTACATGGAGTCACGTAGGCTCACTCTTGTGTTTGCAGTCAGCTGGGGACTGGCTGGTCCAAGAAGGCCTCAGTCACATATCTGGCAGATGGTGGTGGCTTTTAGTGGAGCCCCTCTCTGTGACCTCCTACCCTCTTGAACACTAAACCTGTTTTCTTTACTTGGTGACAGAAGCATACCAAGATGCTGAAAGCTGACGTGGCAAGGTTGCTTAAGGCCTACTCCTGGAAGTCACACAACATCACTTCTGTCTCAGGCTATTAGTTAAAGGAAGTCACAAGCCCCGCTTAGGTTCTGGGGTGGTGAAATAGATTCCATTTAATTGTTGGAAAGGGCAGTGAATTCACAGTGAAGAAGCACAGACACAAAGAATTACAATTCTTTGTAGTAGATTGTCATAGTAAGTAGTCAACAAAACATGTACTTAATGGCGTTGTTTGTTCTGAAACTATCTTCTGGGTTAGAGGACAGTCTATTATAAGGAAAGAACTAGTTTATTTTGGCTCAAAAACCTTATTGTGGGAGGATAACCCTTTAGACCTTTGCCCTGAGCTATGAGGTATAAGGATGTGGACTAGAGAAACTATTGGGCTGTAAGTGGCTGGGAGATCAATATTAATACCCTCTTCTGCCCTTCCAAGAGTCTCTATATTCTTGTGTAGAGAAAGAAAAGAGGAAAGTGAAGAGAAAAAAGGAGAGGACAGAAAAAAAAAATAATACTAGTTCACAAAATACATGAAAAAGAATTATCTTCTCACCATCTGTGAGGCAAAAAGTACTCTTTCCATTGCATGGAACAGAAACCTAACTCAAAACTGGCTCACTTAATTGAAAATCCAGAAATAGAATGGGGCATCAGGCATGGCTGGATCCTGTGCTAACAGTGTGATCAGAATATTTCCATCTTTGTGTTCTGTTTTCCTCTAGGTTGGCTTCATTCTCAGGCAGGCTTTCTCCTTATGAGGGCAATGTGGCTCCCAGAAATTCCAGATATATACCGACCAATATAGCCATACCCAAGAGAGACAGCTTCTCTTTTTAAAATTCCAGCACTTCTGGTGCTGACTGGCTCTGCCTCAGTCCATGTTCATAGTGGAACCATGAGCAGGAAAATGAGATATTCTTATTATCCAGGTCTTCTGCCCATTGCTGAGGTGGGCTCAGCCCTGTGAGAAATAAATGACAAAAAGTGGGAGAAATATGGTTTCTCAACAGAAAACCAGGGTATTTTTCTTAGAAGCAATGGGGATAGATGGTGGACAGGCTGAAACAATGGAAGCTCTGAGCTGTCTCTGTCCTTTTCTCTCATACACAGCCGATTTTACTCCATTCTCACTGAACTGCCTAACCAAAATGAAGATAATAATAAGTCCTTGAAGCCCATGTTGATAAACTACTCATTCTTGATCACCAAAGCCCTCCGCAGAGCTAGTGATCACTGCCTCCAGGAATACTCAGCTTCTTTAACTCTGTAACTGATGTTGGGTCCAGAGTGGCTGGGAAGGTGACCTAATCTTAGCTTTCTGAATGTGCTATAAAATCCCTCCAATGTTTGGTTGATGAAGAGTTTTTCATCAGCATCGGTGAGTCAAGTAGTTGCATTTATAGCTAGAAGTTTATTTTGTAACCAGAGTCACCTAGATCCCTCTCCTTCCATCTTTTCCTGTCCTAATGAGTTGCAAGTCCTGTGGATTCCAACTCTCTACAATCAAAAATGTGTCACCAGCTGTTTAATTGGTCTCCGGCCTCTCCGCAGTCCACTGTCTATACTTCAGGCAGAGTGAGCACTCTAAAATGCAAACATAATCATGACATTCTTCACTTAAAGTATTTCAATGACACTCTGTGGTTCTCAGATAAAGCAGCTGCTGTATCAGCCAGCCAGCATAGTTTCCCAAATGTATCTTGCTACTTCACACCTCCCATATTGTGCCTAGAATGTTTTCTTTATCTAGCTGCTTTTCTTTTTGTCTTTCCAAATTCTGTGGAAGTATAACCTCCTTTGAAAAGCCTTCTCGAACTCCGGTCTGTTTAAATCTACTTTAGATTTTCATCTGGCCTTTCACGGCACCCTGTGCATATTATAGCACAGTAAAACACAAGATCCAGGAGGGTAGGAATCTTTTTCTGCTTAGTTTGCTATCGTATCCCCAGTGCCCAACAGAGTACCTGCACATGGTAGGTTCTAGATAAACACTTGATAAATGACTAGCACCTATTACTGTAAAGTAGTCCTTTATTTACTGTGTGTGCACTCTGAAATTAGGAACTTTATAGGCCAGCACCTTGAGAGGACTGAGTATGGACTAGACACTTATTAGTTTTTTTGAATAGATAACAATAGCATGAACATATAATCAGCTGAACAATTCTCAACTCACCTTGAAGCCAATTGGCAAGGGTTAGTAGGAAACGTCTTTAGAGTCTGAGCATGTACCTATCCATCTATGTGATTGACCACAATGGTGGTTTTGAAGCTAATCTCTTAAAGAATATTTCATGCCACATTTCATGAATGCTCATAACACGTTGTAATAAAACTTCAAATAATGAACCAGAGCCCACAACTAGTTGGAACTATCGTAGTGTATCCTCTTTTAGGAAAAAGAAGTAATTCACAGAGAGAAGTACCAGGAACTATGTTAAGGTCAAGACATATTCAGGCTGATTTATTAGACTTTTCATTTCTATAGAACTAGACAATGAAAATTTATTGCCAGCTATGAGGTATGACAAGATCCTGAACCATCAATCACAAAATCAGTTACCCACACATATTTATACTTGTAAAGAGAGAGAAAATTGGCTAAAATATTTAATAAAGATTTTCATAAACCATTCATGGAGCATAAAAGTATTCATTTGCTGACCTAGCATTCTATTTCACTAGTATTCAATATAAATGATTTTCATGCTGTCCCTGCCAATAGATGGACAAAATGGAAGTTTGGTTTCTCTACATTTGTACCTCAGGCCAGTATCAGATTTGGAATTGACCCTAATGATTTAATTTTTTTATGTGGTTGCTAAGATGAGAGAATGAGGCTTTTTTTGTTTTTTGTTTTTTTCCTAATCATTTCTTCTGTTAGTTTCAACCAGAAAAGTTTGATATTTTATAAATAAAAATGGTTAGGTTGATCTGATTTTTAAAAAATGATTCAAAGTAGAATGATTTAAGAGTGTCTATCAGTTACAGTTCTGTTACTCTAAGGTCTTGTTTACATTCAAGGCAATGATGGAAAGAACATTATTCCTTAGATATTTGACCCATGCATAATAACATGTTCGGGGAGGGGGAATAGAGGAGGGACAGCAGGGGGTGGGGAGTTGGGGAGAGAGAGCATAGGGAGAAATGCCAGATATAGGTGATGGGGAGGAAGGCAGCAAATCACACTGCCATGTGTGTACCTATGCAACAATCTTGCATGTTCTTCACATGTACCCCAAAACCTAAAATGCAGTAAAAAAAAAAAAACAAAAAACCATTATGGTCTTGTTGGGGCATTGGTAGGAGATATTGCTAAAGTCAAATCTATTTATAGGGAACTTTTAATAAATTATATATATATATATATATATATATATATATATATATAGACACAGAGCCTAGCTTTGTTGTCCAGGTTGGAGTGCAGTGGCACAATCTTGGCTCACTGCAACCTCTGCCTCCCGGATTCTCCTGCCTCAGCCTCCTGAGTAGCTGGAATTGTAGGCGTGTGCCACCACACCAAGCTAATTTTTGGATTTTTAGTAGAGACTGGGTTTCACCATCTTGGCCAGTCTTGTCTGGAACTCCTGACCTCAAGTGATCCGCCTGCCTCGGCCTCCAAAGTGCTGGGATTACAGGCATGAGCCACCGCATCCGGCCAAATTATACATGTTTATTCTAGAAAATTCCTATTTTGTTAACAAAAGCAATGATTTCTTTCATTCATTCTTTCTTTTTCCTTTTTTTTTTTTTTTTTTTTTTGGAAACAGAGTCTCTGTTGCCTAGGCTGGAGTGTGGTCTCGACTCACTGCAACCTCCACCTCCCTGGTTCACACGCTTCTCATGCCTTAGCGACTCCAGTAGCTGGGATTACAGGTGTACACCACCACTCCCAGCTAAGTTTTGTATTTTTAGTAGAGACACAGTTTCACCATGTTGGCCAGTCTGGTCTCAAACTCCTGGCCTCAAGTGATCCGCCCACCTTGGACTCCCAAAGTGCTAGGATTGCTGGCGTGCCACCACACTCAGCCAGCAATGATTTCTTGTCTAGTATGTGCAGGCAGAGTGCTAAATCCAGTATCTCAATCTCATTTAATCCTTGCAAATCTTTATTAATTAACATATGAAAAAAAATCTGCTCATAGAGGTTAAGTAACTTGTATGAGGTCATACTGCTAGTATGTGACAAAATTTGGACTTGCTCTTCATATTATCCCAAATTACCTTTTGAAAAACAATGACAGCTAAATTATAAATGTGTTCATCAGGCACTCCCAAAGGGGAAAAAAAATCTGGAGCCAAACCATTTAAATAAATGTGACAAGATATATCTAAAATTAAACTGCATTGATGGGTGTGATTTGTTCTGCTACAGAAAAAGTATTCCCAGACAGTCTAGATTATGTCTCTGATCAATATGCTCAGTGAGGGAAGGATATTCCATTTTCTGAAAATGATCCCACACATTTCAGCTGCAAATAGTTAATTAGTCATTTCATAGCCAGAAAGAAGGGAGTAATCCTTTAGTTTCCATATGGCATACGTTTTCCAAGCTTATTTTTGCATTCCCTTCAGTCCTTTAAATCCCATCCTGAAAAGATTACTTAGATGATTTAGATGTAAAGAAATGTTATCATGTACACTTTTATCAGGACATGCATTGAGCCTGTCTTCTCAAAGTCTTTATCAGACAGAGGTTATTTTACCAATGGGGCTTATTTCTACAAGAAACAAATTCAAGTAACAGAAGCACTGACGAGAAATTGTGTACTAAGCAATTACTGTTAAAATATTTTAGATATAATCATGGTATTGTGGTTATATTACTAAGAAAGAACTCTCTTTTAGAATTGCATGATGAAATATTTATGGGAAAATAATATGCTTGAGATTTATTTCAAAATAACGTGGAGAGAGAGGTTAGTGAGTTTGCCGATGGGGCAGATGGGCCATAGGTTGATGGCTGTTGGCCTGGATGATGGCTGTCTGGGAGTTTATTACACTGGTTTGTATATGTTTGTGTATTTATTGATTGATTGATTTATTTTCTGAGACGGAGTTTCACTCTTGTTGCCCAGGCTGGAGTGCAATAGTGCGATCTCGACTCAGTACAACGTCCGCCTCCCGGGTTCAAGCGATTCTCCTGCCTCAGCCTCCTGAGTAGCTGGGATTACAGGCATGCACCACCATGCCTGGCTAATTTTTTTGTATTTTTAGTAGAAATGGGGTTTCTCCATGTTGGTCAGGCTAATCTCAAACTCCCGACCTCAGGTGATCCACCCGCCTTGGCCTCCCAAAGTGCTGGGATTATAGGTGTGAGCCACCACATCTGGCCTTTATGTATTTAAAAATATTTAAAAAATGCACTCACCTCTGGAAGCATATAAACAAAAAAGAATATAACAAAAGAAAAAAAGCTTTTTTTAAAAAAAGAAAGAAAAAAGAATAAGAAAAAAATAAATAAAAATTTTAAAAGTTAAGGTTAAAATATGCAACTAACAAGGCTGACTCATATGTTGAGATATATATTCACTTTATAATAATCCTTACCTTCAAGTACACTACTTAGGGTAGAACAACAGTACTCAAAGTATGTTCTGAGAGGGTTGTTTACTGTCCATAGGCATCAGTATGTATCAGCCAATATTTATATCAGGACAACATTTTCATTACTATTTTGGTATAAGAAATTTTGATGTGATTTTTCTCATTGGGGTTGTCCAAGAAAAGAGCATACCCAAAAGAATCCCATTTTCCCCATTATTTTCTGGGAGGTTTTGTGGTGGTCATTATTGTCGTTGTTGTTCCTATTTTGTGGTACTGTTTTCTGTAGTGGCAACAATTGGGAGTGTGTGAAGTATATATCCCATGGAATGTGGGGTTCTGCCACAGTTATCTGTTATTTGGAAACATTTGAGAGGCACTGTTCTAATGATTGAGTCTAATCATAACATCTGGATTCTCACTAGTCATTAAAGATTGGTAAAGCCTAGTTACACATCCTTAAGGGCAATAATATGCCATATTGTGTAATGTTGTCAGCAGACATCATGAGAGGGAAGAAGAAAACTGTCAGTCTATGCCCTGTAATTCAGGGACAAGGGTGGAGGCAAAAGCAGAGCAGCATATATGTTCATCAGCTGAAAAGTGGATAAACAAAATGTGGTACAGCCATGCAATGGAATATTATTCAGCAAAAAAAGCAGTGAACTACTGAAATATGCTACAACATTGGATAAATGTCAGAATCATTATGCTGAATGAAAGATGCCAGATACAGAAGATAATATATGGTTCAATTTAGAGGAACTGTGCACAAAAGGCAAATCTGTAGCGGTAAAAAGTAGTTTCCTAGGGCCAGGAGTGAGAATGGGCATTAATTCTAAGTGAACATTAGGGATCTTAGTGGGGTGATAGGCATGTTGTAAAACTGGATTATGGTGATGGTTGTACAACCCGGTAAATTTACTAAAAATCATTGAATTGTATGTTTAAAACCAGTGAATTTTATGATATTTAAATTATATGTCAACAAGGTTTTTTGGTTTTTTTTTAGATCAAATCAGCTTTAAAGACTTATTTTTCACTTTTTTTTTTGATATTTTTGAATGTATGAGATATGGCAGCGATGAAAGCTAGTGGAGTGATATAGCCCAGAAAGAATGTTTGCTTGTCACATCTTACAATGTTCCAGATGCTTGAGTGGAAACTCCAGTACCAAGAAGCTTTGTATAAAAAATTGTTAATATGGGGTGCGTGTCTTTTGGAAATGTTTGAAAGGCCTTCTTTTTATCCTAGGAGAAGAGGCTTCTCTTCTTCAATTCACAGCCAATCCCTGCACTTGGGCTCTAGGCTTCATCCCTCACACATTCTCAGTGGCCATGCTTCCTCAGTTATATGTGCCTCCTGTTTCTCACCAGGATCTTTTAAAAAAAGAAAATCCTCTGTTAACCTTATTTTCCCCTCTAGATACCACCCTATCTCTTTTCTATTTAATCTTTGTGAAAGAGTTGTCTACATTCATTGCCTCATCTTTCTTTCTTCCCATCATTCCTTAACCTGTTGCAGTCTGGATTTTGCCACTTGACCAATATTGCTCTTGCCAACCACATCAGCTTCTTTTTTCTTTGCTAAATCCAATGGACATAGCTCAGTGGTTAGCCTACTTGACTTCTCTGTAAATTTACAAACTGTTGACTGCTCTCTCCTTGAAACGTCCTCTTCCCTTAGCTTTAACACTACTCTTTTTTGGTTTATCACATATTTTATAGCCATTTCTTAGGAGTTGTCTACTATTCTATCTCTTAGTGTGTTAATATACTGTTCTCAACCATTTTGTCTTGGGATCACTTCTTTTCTCACCTCCATACATGCTTCCTCAGTCATCGTATTCTCTTTCATAGCTTCATTTACCATCATATACTCATGCCCAACTCCACTCTTCACACAATCTGTAAGTTTAGCTCAGATATGTTGCCTGAGCTTAAAACTTTATTATCCAACAAAACACAGACCATTTCTTTGTGGATATCCCACAACCACCTTAAACTCAACATGTCCAAAACTTAACTATTCATAATCTTTTAAAAAGTGTCCCCATAGCCTACATTTTTTTTTAAATCACTATGAAAGGTCTTTCAGGAGCCCGGGCTAGAAACCAAAAATACTTCTCAACACCTCCTTCCTTTTTACTTCCCATTTTCCATCAATCATAAAGTTCTATAATTTTTCCTTCTCGTACATGTCGGGTCTGTTATCTTTTGTCTTAGTCTGTTCAGGCTACTATAACAAAATACCATAAACTAGGTATCTTACCAAAAAAAAAGAAACATTTCTCATAGTTCTGGAGGCTTGGAAGTCTAAGATCAAGGGGTCTATTGAAGGCCTACTCTCTAGTTCACTGAATTGTGCCTTCTCACTGCAACCTCACATGGTAAAGGAGATAAGGCAGCTTTTTTTCTTTCTCAAAATCATGAGAGCTCTGCCTTCATGACTTAATCATCTCCCAAAAGGTGCCACCTTTTAATACCATCACCCTGGGGGTTTGGATTTCAATGTATGGATTTAGGGGGGACATAAACATTCAGATCATAGCTCTTTCCATCTTTTCTACTACTATATTAGTTCAGGCCTTCATCATCTTTCTCTCTCATACTGTCTTTAATTTTACTTGTATGTGAACACAGCATTGTAGCCATAGAAAGATTTATGGGTTCTTTGCATTGTCATTTGAGTCTTTATGATCAGTAAGTCTGTGAGAGGGAAGTTTGGTGAGTGTTGTCTTTTTCCAGAGTTCAGGGGTCAGATAGCTGTAGGACTTAGAGATGGCATCAAAGATGACTTTAGCAAAGTTGTCCAAGTAGCAATGCAGTTCCTGGCAGAAGTATAGCAGTTAGTGATGTCAGTAATCAACAGAAGTCTCTTGGGCACAAGAACAGAGAGATAATGTCACTTCATTTACGGGCAAGAGTAAGATGCATCCCTAATGAGACTTAGTACCCTGTCACCTTAAAAGAGAATATCACCTGGCAAGCATGAAGTGCTTGTTAGTCTTGTTCTCCCAGCAGCTTCATCTCACAGGAATTAAGCTGTCTTGGTCAAGATGATGGCACCATTGACTTCCATGAAGCAGGTAGACTGCCACATCAACCCACTGGCCACAAATGCTTTCAGCCTGGGTCGTGGACTGCCCCAGTTTGTTTAAGAATGAGCAAGATCTTCAGAGCCTTGAGTGATTGCCCTAGGAAGGGGGAGAACTGTCAGACTCCTTGGTAAGCAGAAAGAGATCTCTTCCAAGGAAGTAATTTCCTTGGCTTTGGCCAGGTGGCCCAGCCTGTATAGCAAGGACCACTGTTTGTCCTAGGCCTTGCTGCCAAGGCCCTGCCCATCACTGACAAAAAATTCTATAAACTGCCTCAGTCCCTGACTCCATTGTCCTTTCCAGGGCATCAGAGTTTAGTCAAAGAACCAGCATCTTCATCCACTATTTGGTACGTCCTTGACAAAGCAAAAGCCCTCACCATCTCCTTTTATGTTACTGCAACTGCTTCCTCACTAATTTTCCTGCCTTTTAAGTATTATACTATCCTTTCGTATTTCTCACCTAGTTTTATTTCGTCATACTGCTGCCCAAGACATCTTTCTAAAACCCAGCCCTCTTCCATGTCATCTTTCTGCTTAAAACCCGTAATCATCAGGACAAATTCCAAATGAATTCCAGATTTCTTAGTATGACAAAGTCCCCCCTGACCTGACCCCTGATCATCTTTCCCTGGCCTTACCATTCCCCTCTTAGAACTCTGCTAACATGGTACTGAACTATGAGTATTTTCCAAAATGTGTGTGTGTTATTTTCAGTTTGCCTGTATGATTTAGCACACTGTTCCCTCTCCCTATCTGGAATGCTTTCATCCTTCAGGACTCAGTTCAGACATTCCCTTTGTTACGAAGTCTTCCCTGGCCATCCAGTTTTTACTAGATGCCTCTCCTTTGGGTTCCTTTCACTTTCTGTAAAAACCTTTTATTACTTTGTTTTGTAATTTTCTCCTTTTCTTATACCCACTTGGACTTAAAAATATTTGAGTCTAAGGATGGTGTTTTAACTTCATATTCCCAAAGCTGAACATACAAAGCGTTAAATAATGAATCAATGATTCATAGAACAATGAATGAATGAAGCATATAATGAATGAGTAAAACAGAGCCTGCAATTTCCCCCCTATGTTTAAAATTTTCCCCCTTGTTTATAATTTTCACCCTTGTTTATAAAGACCAGCCAACTAACCTTCGGAAGAGAGACCCAGACTTGCTGCCCTAAATAACCCCTGCATAGTAAACTGCCTACAGAGGTCATTACTTTGAGGTTTATCCTAGTAAACTGTAAGAGAGTAGTTAGTAGTTGCCTTCATCCTTTCTTCGTTCTGGCATTTAACGTGACTTTTGTCAGCTGGTTTATAAAGAACAGTTAGCGTGGCTAGGCACATGCAGTGGCTCATATCTGTAATCCCAGCACCTTGGGAGGCTGAGACAGGAGGATTGATTGAGGACAAGAGTTCCAGACCAGTCTGAGCAACATAGTGAGTCCCTGTCTCTACAAAAACAAAGTAATTAGCATTTGGTTTTAAACTGCCTGGAGATGAATATTTTGATTTTTAGATTATACTCCCTTTTGCACGTGAGAGAAGGCAATCAAGAAGAAAACTGACAAGAAGTAAGTTATTTCAATGGGCATCGTGTTGATTAACGCCACGCTTCTTCCCAGTTGTAGTTTTCTTTTGCACTTACCCATCAACATATATCACTGTACAAATATATCACTAAGCATATCATCCTAGGGTAGCATTTCTTTCTAATTTTGTCACTTAATTATGATTCAGTGTTTATTTCTAGTTTGGCAAACAGGACATTAAAAAATGTCAAACTAAATAAACTTGGCAAATGTTTTGATTTTAAAGCATAAACTACTTTTTCCTCCCAAGTATAATTTTTCTAGAAAAGTTCAAACAGGCTTTGTAGTTTTTGACAGTATTCAAGCATTTTGTATACATAGGATAAAAACACACCTTATTAACTTTTTTTTTGAAAAAATATCCATATTGTACAGAAGTATAGTGTATCAAGTAAAATGTGTCCCTTCCCCAATACAGTGCTCTGCTCCTTCAATTCTACTCCCTATAGCTCGCCACTCTCACATTTTAGATATTTTCTATGTGTACAAACACACATACACACTATTTTACACAAATGTGATAACTGCTTCTAAAACTTATTTTTTTCACTGAAGATACCTTAAAAATTGAATTGTCTCTCTCTTTCTCTCTCTCTCTCTCTCTCTCTCTTGCTATATGTGTATACTTTCACATCTCCCTTTTTAATAGCCATAGTTTTCATGGATTCATGGATGTATTATTATTTTTGTTTTAGAAGAGCCCTTTTAGTGACTTAGATTATTTTTAGTTTTTCTCTATTATCAAAAGCTACAATGATTTTTTTTTTTTTAAGGCAGAGACTTGCCTTGTCACTCAGGCTGGAGTACAGTAGTGCAATCCTAGCTCACTGCATCCTCAATTCCTGGGCTCGTGTGATCCTCCCACTTTAGCCTCCCAAGTAGTTAGGACTACAGGCATGTGCCACCACGCCAGGCTAACTGTACAGATTTTTTTTGCAGACATGGAGTCCCACTATATGTTGCCTGGGCTGGTCTCGAACTCCAGGCCTCAAGTGATTCCCCTGCCTTAGCCACCCAAAGTGCTAGGATTACCGAAGTAGTCACTGCATCTGGCCTACAGTGAACATTCTTAAAAAAATAATACATAGACACACACACACGCACCCATATATAAAGTATATATACATATGTAGTCTTTGTGTACTTATATATATATATATCTATAAGATACATTTTAGTGTGTATATATATATATACATACACACACACACACTATAGTATGTATATACAAGTATATCTATAAGATAAATTTCTAGAAGTGGAATTGCTGGGTAAAGGAGAGAGATATATACACACTCATACATACGCATTCACACAATTATTTATATATGTACATATATATTAAATGCAGCCCTAAAGTTGTACCAGTTTACACTCCTACCAATAATAAATAAGAATGCCCATTTGCCTAACTTTCTCTAACACAGGGTAACTTCAGTCTTTTACATCTTTACTTATTTGATAGGTGGGAAATAATATCACATTATTAGCTTAATATAACTTTTTGTAACGAAGACTGGGGTTGAATATATTGTCATGTGGTTGTTTGATATTGCCTACTTATATTCTTTGCCTGTTATTCTGTTGATTGAGTGTCTGTCTTTTTAGTGGCAACACCAGAATTTCTATATAGGAAGAGCTTAAGATAAGCAACTTTGTTGGAAAGGATAAAGCTAGGGACTTTGCCCTAAAATTGTGATTATGCCATAGTCTATTTAAAGTTGAGAAAAAGTCTGTTGTTCATTGTTCTTATCAAAGAATGAAATACAGGTAATGAAAATGGCCTCCTCATCCCCTAGTCCCACTTTGATTTTATGACTGCTTTTATTTGATTTATAAGAGCTCTTTATTTATTAAATAAATCAGCCCTTTTGTATCATGTTTGTTGCAAATATTTTTCCTCCCTCTTCTTTCAAATCTATTTAAAGTAACTTTTACCCTTCAGAATTTTAATTTGTTTTTCTTAAAGGAGATTGAGTCTGCTATATTGCTCTAGGCTGGAGTGTAGTGACTATTCACGGGTGTAGTCCCACTACTGATCAGCATAGATATTTTGATCTGCTCCGTTTTTGACCTGGTTCACCTCTCTTTAGGCAACCTGGTAGGCCCTCACTCCTGGGAAGTCACCATAGTGATGTCACACTTAGTGTGGACACCCCATCGGCATACTGCACTATAGCCCAGAACTCCTGGTCTTAAGAGCTCCTCCTACCTTAGCCTCAACTAGCTGGGACTATAAGCTCATGCCACCATACCCAGCTAGAATTTCAATTTTATGTGAACGAATTGATTATTCCTTGTATGGCTTCTGAAATAACTGTCATATATAGAAAACAAAACGCTTTTATAATGCCTTGCAAGGTGAAACCCTGGCTCTACTGAAATGCCTTGCATTATAGAAGTGTTTTCTATAATACTTATATATATATTTTTTTAATTTTTATTGTATTTTAGGTTTTGGGGTACATGTGAAGAACATGCAAGATTGTTGCATAGGTACACACATGGCAGTGTGATTTGCTGCTTTCCTCCCCTTCACCTATATCAGGCATTTCTTCCCATGCTATCTCTCCCCA